>JAUZNK010002415.1:0-11480 GCA_035046665.1 Euphysa ruthae
GCCGGCCAAAATATCTCAATAACCTCTTTGTCAAAATTCTTGAAATTTTCAGGGTTTATTCAGATTGATGGGATCTGCGTTTTAAGTGGAACAGTTTTTTAAATAAAGTTATCAGATTTCAGCTTTGTGGTGCAGAAAATCTAAAAAAACAGCTTTTTTAAATTAATAAGTTTGACCTGTCACTGGTAAAAATAAGGGGGATTAATAAGAAAATCTTTTCACTTAAAACATTTATCCAATTTATCCAAAAATGAAAAAAGTGTTTTATGAAAATTTACCGTTCTTCAGTTTTTTTGGCCGGTGTAGGTGCAGAAATTTTATTGTTTTCCATAGTAATCGATTACCATGGCAACAGGTAACAATTTTTTTTTACCCAAAATTATTTATTTGTTATATATTATTATATTATAACAAAATAATCTTTAGATAATATCTTGTTCTTGAAATAAATTTTTGAGGGTGTTAGCCCCTTAAAGCCAAGCCAGATAAAGCGTAGCAATAAAGATTTACAAGCAATAATTTCTGCCATAAGAGACACTATGATTCAATTCTCGATAACTGATAAAGATAAATTGTAATAACATTAGCTCAGGTAAAGCAGCTAGCCCAAAGATAGGAGCATTTTTGCTATAAATTCAAGATAATTCAGAAAATTTGAAAAATAATTTCATCAAAGAATGTCTATTAAAGATTCTGAGCGAAACTGCCGAGCTGAGTTAAATCGGGCTCATCCATTTAAGGTAATAGGACCCTTACAAAAGAAGCCAGCTAATTTTCATGCAGCATAACAAAATCATAACTTCAAAGCAGCCTTAGTTTCATTTCTAGTGGAAAATTGCAAAGGTGATCAATAAAGTTTCTTTTCTACGAGATAAAACACTTATTGTTGCATGCGAAAGACGGAAAGACACGAACTTAATTGTATGCACAAAGGAGCAGACTCACGTATATTTATTTGTCCGATATAATCTCAACCTAAACCCAAAGTATCGTTGTTATTCGCACAACCGATACAGATATTCTTGTCATTGCATTAGCTAATACTGATATTTTCAAAAACAGCGTGCATTTGTTTTTAGAAGTCGGAGATTTGAGCTGTAATACGCTGCGCTTCATTGATGTTAATTCTTTGAAAATTACACTCGGTAAAACTTTATCCAGAGCTTTAACAGGATTTTACATCTACACTGAAAGTGATTACACAGCCATTTAAAGCACTAAAGGAAAAATGCGACCTTTAAAAATCTTAGAAAACATTGATTACCAAGAAGCATTTTGTAAAGTTGGTAAGGTTAGCAATTTATCAAAGGAAGCCATGAAAAAAATCGAAAAATTCACATGTGCAATGTATAGGTATAAAAAACTTGATAGTACCAACGAATTTTTAGAAATGTTTTTAAAAAATAAAAGTTACAAGGAAAAAGCAAGATCTTGTCGAAAATAAAAGGCGTAAATGGACCATCAGTTCCGCCATGTGCAAAAGTGTTCCATCAAAAAATATTTCGCGCTAATTATATTAGCAATATTTGATGGAATGCTACATAGCAACACCTACCAAATAATGAATCTGGCTGGGAACTTGTCGATAAACAACATGGGATAAAATGGTTTGAAGGAAACGCTTAACCTGAATCAATTGACAAATGACAAGTATCAGTGAAAACATAGACAGCAGTGATAGCGACTACAATAATAAACATGCTTTATATTCATGTAGTGACAAAGATAGTGCATAAATGTAGTTTCACAAGTTACTTTTTATTTTATAATTTTGTTAAGCTTTCGGACTTTCATAGACTGTACAATATATATAGGTATTCTTTTAACAAAAGTATTGATTTATTAAATTCATTGAATTAGATAGAAAAATTTGAAGGGTCTTTTTTAAAGCAAGAAAAAACTTTGTAACTTTCAGTGCCATTTGTGTTTTGTTGCTGCTTTTTTTTTGCAACTTAGATATTTATTCTGTTTGGCGGATGTTCTTTCTTAATCAATTTTTACAGCTTCAAAAGTTTAAATTAATAGAGATTTAAATTTATTTTAAATAATTAGCGGAAATTACTCTACTTTAAAGGAATTTTTGTACATTTTTGATTTACATATTGTAAAGTGCAGTATTTAGGCAACGAAACAAGGAATGGAAAGGGACAAACACATGTCGCTACAGGAATATCTATCCAACGACAGTGTTTGAATGTTACATCTGACATTGTTTTAAATAAACCAAATAGAATTCGAGCTGCTCGTTGTTTCAAATACAACACACAAGATATTTCGATTTCTATACTTGGACAAAGACTTTCCCCCTTTTTGAATGATGCATTATCTGATTTTAATATTACCAAATCTGATTACCAACTTTTAAAACATGCGCTGAAAATTGATCTAGCATACACCTTGTGCAAAATTCCAAATCTAAAATTGCCATTTCTTTTACATGCTTGCACAGGATTTAACACACAGGTATCAACGAATATACCAACTTTTTCAAAAATTACCTACTTTCCTCTCATATATAATCATATAAAAAGAACTTTGCACAAAAAATGAAGTATTCGCCAAGGAATAGTTATTGCTGACAACCTTAATTTACGATACATAATTATGGTATTCAATGAAGGTGTTTACTCCAAGATACAGCAGGTGAGATTGAAAAATGATTAATACAAGAATTGTAGCACGACTTGGAGATTCCACACAATCATGCCTTACTGTAGTATTATTGGGAAGCGCTTTAAAGATTCTGGGCTCGAGGTAAAGATATATAATTTATTGTTCTTGAAAAAAACTCGTTTATTTTAAACTCTTTTCATGTTTCTTGTGACAAGAAATAAAGTAAAAAAATTGTGAATTTATTCTAAAAATCGCTAAGCCAGCAAATATATATCAGCAAATATAACAATTGCAATCTTTGTATGGTTTTGTGTTGCTTTTACCACCAAAATATTATGAGAAAATAAATTCTTGAAATGAGCAATTATTTTCTCAGGCTATTTTTAAGTGTCAAACTACTATTTATTGAATACGGTATACTTTCAATTTTTGTTTTCAAACAAATGCGTGTCCAGAGCTGCAATCAAAAATTATTCCAAGACACCAGGACTTCATCAGATTTCCTGATGAAGTTATTTGAATGACATAATTTGGGATTCATTAAGACATTCCAATCAATTTTATTGATCTAGCCATATTTTACCGTTAAAAAATAACTGTACAACAATTCTTCGTTAGAACATTGTATAAATGCCAAAATAGAAAATCCTATCTCATATTAACCATACTATGTCCTAATGAAATGAATTCCATTAAGACAAATGGCAAATCCATCCGAACAATCTCTTATGATTTATGCTTATTGGCAGTCCTGCATGTCTGTTCCATATATTTCCTAGATATTTACTTGGTGATTTAGGTTTCATTTGATTATTCTAATGCTGTTTTGTTGAAATATTTCTTCTTTAGAAACTGGTAAAATTATTTCTCTTTAGACGGAAAACTTCTAAAATGCTAATCATATAAAACTTGTATTAAGCAATAATCTATGTTTTTAGCAAATTCCTGTATTTTCTAATCTAATACCAAGTGGTTCTCTCAACGGTGTATTATCAGGTAATAAGTATAAGTATAATAGGTGCATACACGGCTACAAGATTTTGATGGAAGCATTGGAACATATACTGTTTAGCAGTTTTCTTGAGTCACGTGATGCTTCTATCTCTGGTGAGGAGTGATTGACTTCATTGCATGTGTGGCTGAATTGTTCCCTGGTCAAGAATTTTTTGATTACGTGGAAAGTCTCCAGTTTGAAGACTTATACAAAGGGTACGCTGCATGTGTTGCAGATTGGAACGCAAAAACTCCAACTTTTGCAATCTGATCTTCATTTATAGAAATGGTACATCTGCTTCTCACATTCGTTTGAGCAACACGTAGTAACAATTGCGATCTTCAAATCTATTCCATGTTACCATGGTTTTTTTTGCATAAGATTGCATTCATTATCAAAGATACATGACTGCTTATTGGTTTGAAATGATTGCACTTGAGAAAACAAATCCTGGTGAGTAGTTATTTGCTGTTCTGTTTGTTTTAGAAAAAAAAAAAAAAAAATTATCAATTTGCTTATTTCTTTAGAGGGTTATTTTTTATCATGTTGTATGGGCAAAGACATTAAAGGTCAGCAAGCCAAAGTTTATTTCATTTTTCCGTTGTAACTTGTTTATTTTAATTTGAAATCCAGATAGATTTAGACTGTCAAAGGTTATTATTAGCTTGACGTTATAATTGAAAAAAATTACCTTAAGTTTAATTGTTTGTCCATTCGACATAAATACTAAAATATATAGTTTTTTTTTGGTGCATGGTTTGAAAAGAATTGGTCATTCAGCATACTTACTAATCAACATTACCCACACCCATCTCATACTTAATGTCTGGGTTTAGTTTGATAGCCTAATTTATACCTGAAGTAATTCAAAATGTCCATCTGACATGCTAGGACATCTGACATACTATCCAACATGCTTATGTTTTGTGTGTTGATACTATCTTTAAATCTTATGTACTTGTTTGTTTCTAATGTTTATACGTTCCTTGCGGTGTTTTGTAGAAAAACATTATACAGAAATTATTATTAAAAATAGAACATTTCTTGATATTTAAAGTGGTCGATGAAGGTGAACAAGGATATAAACCATCGATGTAACAAGTTGATCATCCATCTATGGAGTGATGGGTGTGCAGCGAAATTTAGATCAAATTTGGGAAATAAGGTTTTGAGGAAAATATTTTCAGATGAGGTTTTGAGGAAAACATTTGTAAGTAAGGATTAAAAGTAAGGAGTTGAAAAACGAAAGTGAATAATTAATGTATTTTTTTTTCAACAATGTTGGATGGATATTTCTTAATATCTTCACTCGAAATGAAAATTACATTGTATAGAAAGCTTTAACTTGATAAGAAGTAATCACAAACATGTAAGTTAGTTTCTTTTAAGGTTAAGATTACATTTTGAGAGATATTATGTTGGATGGACAAATTTTTTAAGTGTTTATTTAGCAACCATGTTACAGAACAATTTTTCGAAGCATTTACTGAGCACAATCTTATAATTTACAGACCGAATGTTATAATATTTTTTTACAGCTTATTTTTTTCTTTCGTTGGAATTTTATTTTTTTTTATGAAAATAAATAAAAGGTATCTTTTACTATCAAATAAAAACATTCTAAAATGAAACTTATTATTACAAACATAAAATAAACCATACACCAATCAATCAGTGCTATATTAGAGCAATTTACAAAAGTGTATTCATTTCGTGTTTTTGGTCAAATTTTGATCTAACGATGTAAAATACAAAAAGGGCTGTAGGACATCCATTTTAATACCATTATTTTTTTTGGTGGATAAAAACTAACATTTCAAGCAGTGACGTCATTTTTTATATTTCTAGTCAGGAAGAGTCATGTGCAAAGTTTCAACAGGACGGGGTAATCTACAGCGAGTTATTGCAATTCATAAAGTTGTATAACATTGGACTAGCGATATTTGCTTGGTGTTACTGGGGTTCCAATACACCGAACTGTGACGCCCTCAATAATCACATTCAACATGTCAACTATGTAGCCTATGGTGCATAGAACAGCAAATAAATGCCACAAGTCCGGCTGGATTCTTGTTAATGATTGACTTAAATGTTTATGGTTACAAATCCCACCTATGTCTGACTTTGGTCTTGACAGTGTTAGTTGTCGTTGCAAAGTTGGTTGCAACACAAAAAGATGTTCTTGCCACAAGGGTAGTTTAAAATTTACCGACATTTGTTTTGTCTCAGCGTTATAATGCAGATACTTCCTACGGAAACTTATGGGCTTTACATCGTAGGGCGTCTGTCAAAAAAACACCCCAACTGTAATGGTCTGCCTTTGTTTAAGATGATTAACTATATTCATCTTGATCATCTAGCAAAACTTTTTGCATGAAACTTACGACGTAATTTCGGGGACTTTTTCGGGGTACAGACTCCCGTCTGCCACGTAATTGCCCAAAAATTATTTTTACGCCATTAACTACCTTTTGACAAAATTTTGTCCATAAAACTTATGGCGTAATATTTGGCCCTTTTTTGGGGGTAAAGTAGGGCCCATACCACCCAAATACCTGGGATATTCCACATGGCAGACTTCAGTTTTTCTGTTGATACATGTTTCCTAACCAAACTCCGAACTTATGACGTAAACATCTTCCTTCGATCTCTTGGACTAATATATTTTGCTCTCAAAAATTAGTCGTAAAAAGAGTTCCGTTTTTTAATCGATATAATAATTCCTTTTGTTATCCAAGGTTTAAAATAAATTGAAGGTATTACTTACATCGAATCATTGAAGGTTGGTCAACTAAAAGCTCAATTGAAGATTCTAAACCCTAACAATGAAGGAAAAAAGCAAACACTGCAACAAAGACTAATAAATGCTTTAAAAAGGAGGAATGGGAAAAAATAAAAGACATCGTTTCAACAGAAAAGTTTGTAAACGAGAGGGAATTTATTCATCTACTTGGCGATTACCATGAATTTAACAAATATTGCATCGATAGGAAGAATACAACAACGAGAATCCAAAACATCGGTAATGAATCATCAGATCTGATAAATCAAATCGAAAGTTTAAAAAACGAATTAATAAAAAAAGATGAAATAATAAAATTTCCGAAAAAAGATATTGAAAAACTTGATGGATAAAACAAGTAAATTGAGAATGATAAATGGCATACTCAAACAAGAAAAAGAATAAAAGATAAAAGAATAGTCCGAGAACAGACGTGTCAACAAATAATAGGTACACATTACTCAGAAAACTGCTGCCAGAAAGCGATAGTTCATTAGCTTTATCTAATCAGAAAACAACACCACAAAAGCAAACCATGGGCAGGAAAATAGTTACTTCTTCATCAAAACAAACACAACAACAATATATTGACGCACCACATTATAATTCCTCATCTTTTCAAAAACAAAATAAATGCAAAATTCAAAAAAGAAATTATCTGACACCTCGACAACCCAATTACATCGAAAGATCTACGGTACTGGGAATTATTTCATATGCTGTTATAGCGGCATGAGTGAAGAAGGTCCTTATTTATTGTGATAGTATGTGAAAAGAATACGTTGGTGAGCTATGAATCGAAATTAAACTATGGTCATACGTACATTAAATCTTTTCGACGTGCTAATTCATTGCAACTCTTACCCTACGTTGGACCAATATTACACACAGAATCACCTGACATTGTTGTGAATCATGTTGGCACAAATGACATCAGATCTCATAAAAATCGTGACGAAATTGCACACGTTGTTGTTGATTTTGCAATATATGTGTACGAAGCGGAACAAAAAAGGTACTTATCTCGTCGATTTTACAGAGAAGCAATTTTTACGACACAAGCAAGGTAAGACTTGTAAATAATTTCTTGAAACAATTTTGTACAGAAAGTAATTATATATTTATTTGTAGCGATCATATAACAAAAGATTTTTTATAGAAAGATGGTGTACATTTACTGGAAGAAGCCACTAATATGTTGACGATTAATTTTGTACATAACTTGAATATTTTTTGACTCACTAAAAATAAGGATGAAAAGCCATTAAGTAACCATTGTGTAAACCTGAGAAATAGTGAAAATAGAGAAAAACCCGTCTCATCTAAAATAGTGGATGGATTATCAGACTTTAAGAAACTAACACTCCGTAATTTTAATGAAATAATTATTGTGAGTTTAAATGTAATCTCTGATTCTTCAAAATTCGAACAACCAAAATTTTTTATGCCCGAAAATATTGATATTTTAGTTTTACTGGAAAAAAATTTAGATGAATCTTTCCCAAATAGGCAATTTTTATTATATGAGTTTTCAGATCCGTATTGGCTTGATAGAGATAGAAATGGGGGAGGTATAATTATATATGTAAAAGACTACAGCACAAGTAAGATTTTAAAAAAGCATTCATTCCCAGTAGATATAGAAGGAATATTACTGGAAATAAACTTTCAAAAGTTTTTTTTCATTCTCCTAGTCAGAGTGATGAATATTATTTCAAAAATGCTACGAGGGGATTAGATATTTATAACGGTAGTTATTGCCGTTTCTATTGGCTGGTTATTTCAATGCCGAAATTAAGAAAATGTATTAAAACGGTTTTTTTATACCCATGAGGCAAAAAGTTTAGTATTAAAATTTTTTAAAAATTTATAGATCTTTTTTGGACAAACAAGGTTAATAGTTTTCAAAATAGTTTAGTTTTTTTAACGGGATTTTGTGACCATCATAAAATGATAGCTACGGTTCTTAAGACTGCTTTTCAGAAACCCAAATCAAAAGGAACTATCTACAGAAATTACAAAAAGTTTCATTCAAAGAAATTTAAAGTGGAGTTGAATAATAAATTTATTAAGTCAGAAGATGAAATATCTGGTTCTTTTGAAGTCTTAGAAAAACACGCTCCCACAAAGAAAAAATCAATCAGATCAAATCAAATCAAACAAAGCAACTTATATGACAAAACCTGTAAGGAAAGCAATTATGAAACGATCCAAATTTGTGGCAAAATACCACCCGACAAAATATAATATTGATCAAAATATGTATAAAAAACAAAGGAACTCTGTGAGCAGGCTTTATAAAAAAAACGAAGAAATTTCTGCGGGAATCTTAATCTAAAAGACGTAACAGATAACAACAAATTTTGGAAAACTGTTAAGCTTTTTTTGTTAAATAAAGTTACATCAAAAAATAATATTAGAGTGACACAAAGAGACGAGATTATTTCTGATGACAAACAAGTAGCAGAAAATCTAAACGACTTTTTTTAAGACAGCAGATGAAAAATTAGATATTCAAGAGAATCTTAGCACTAGGTTCGCATAATGAAACCAATAATGGTTTTATTAATAACATAAATGTGAAATTTGAATTACATCCCAGTATATTAAAAATGGCAATTTTCTTATTGTCTGTTGCTATGGATGTTTCACGACAGGAGTCTGAACAACAAGATATATATGAAAGGGCATTAAGGTTAGTATACACTGATGATATGTCATCCTATAAGGAACTATTATGTGTTGATGATTCTGTGTCAGTCCATCATAAAAATCTTTAATTTTAAGAATTTTAGTGTTAGATTTATACAAGGTAAAAAAAACTGTCTACTACGATAGTAAACGATATATTTGTATCTCGGTCCTTTAATATGAAATATACTGCCAAATTACATAAAAAATCTTTTCCTTGCAAGTAGTTTAATAAATACGAACAAGGAGTTGTTTAACATAAATTTATTTATGTTAACTGTTTTATAACTTATATTATTAACATGCGTTGTGGTACATTGTAATAGTATGTCATATTATTATATATTTTATAATTTTTAATGAGTGTATATAGTAAATGAAAGTATGAATACATTGTAAATTTGAATTAAACCCATGTAAAATAAAGAGAGCAAAAAAAAAGAAAAAGAAAAAGAGAAGCTATCCATTGTGAAGAATTAGCTCACCCACACTTATTTCCAGCCGGTAAATTTGGTTTTAAGGTAGATAGATCTGTACTTTTGTCCCTGTTAAATACTTCTTTAATCCGAGACTTTAAATTATTCTCAAAAGATTGCACCAGAACCTGATTATATTTTTTTTGCACACTATGTTTCATTAAAGTTAATTCTTGGAATTCAAATTAATATTTCATCAAAGAAGACAAAACCTAACAACAGCTGGAGTAACTCCAAAGCTATTAGAACGAATGTATTTACACATCAAGAACATGAAAGTTTGCGCATTGAAAACACCTTCAAGTTTCAAACCACTGCAATTCAAGAATGTTCTTTTACTATATCATTACTTAATGTGAGATCGCTTAAAAAGCATGCAATGGACATCTTCAATGATTAATGAATTAAACATCTGATATAATATTTTTTAAATATTTGTTTAACATTATCTTTTAGATTTTCTAAAATGCCAACTTGGAAGTCACTTACCATGTCCTTTTCACCAAGGAAACTCTGGCCGTCTTCACCGCCGTAAGCACCAAAATCACCTACTGGTAAGTAATTTTTCTTCGAAAGTGCTCGAAAAGGTAGTTTAATAAATTTAAAGTGGATACCATTGCTAAAAAATTAATTTATCAAAATCCACTTTATTTACTTTGAGTTTCTTGTGTATGTAAAGCGGTTCTCATCAAATCTGCTCAAACCAAAAAAACATGATTTTCTAAATAAATATTTTCCAGTAGCCATTGCTGTTATTGCCAATCATTTTCCAAGAAGTCTTAAGGTTGAGATATGATTTTCAACACAATTGTCTATGTGAACATGACAATTTTTTAAAATATAAGACAATTAATCCGAAATTGTGTCTGTACGTGACAAGGGTTTAAGTAAAGAAGAGAAAAAGAAATTATGGCAAATTGTTTTGTAGAATGACTTGTATGAACTTGGATTAAATAATGATAGTAAGAGAAAGAATGTGGGACCATTACAACATGTTTGTAGAAAGTTGTTTAAGGAATCAGAAGAAGAAGAAGAAAAAGTAGAAGAAACTACACTAGAAGAGCAACAACATAAGGTTGAAGATTATTTCATTGGGATAGGTCTGCACGATAATTCAAATGATAAATCAAAAAATGAAATAAAGTGTAAAATAAAACGCTGTGAACGAGCTGAAAAAGTTGCAGAAAGAGAATATGAAAGTGACAGTGAAAAGGATGAAATCTCAAGCAGCTAAATACGTGAAAAATTAAAAATAAAGCCATTATCACAACAGCTTTACTTAAAAAGGATGAAAGAGCGTAAAAGAAGAAAAGTTCAAACATGCTTAAACACATATGTTGGATCTCTAGATACTGTCAAACCGAGAACAACTGGAAAAAACTGTAGTTGACGTGTTTTTCAAATAAAATGCCCAATATGCGATATATATCAAAAAAATTTAGATAATCATTTAATAAAAAGTCACAATTTCTCAAAAGCAGATGCACAACTTAAATAGAGTGAGTTGCGAGTGATGTATCTTTGGTCTCTTAAGGATAAACACGGCCTGCCAAAGCCTTTGCCTTGCGAATTATGCAATAAATGGCATTTAAGATTAGACAACCACCTTAAGAGTTACCATAAGATGGATAAAGATCAATTAAGTCCAATGCTTGATTCATTAAGATTGAAATACTGGGTAGAAACTAAAAAAGCTCCTCCATCTGATAACATATTGAACAAAAAGCAGCCTGTTTCTAATGCTCCTTTCATTGTTGTTGATAACCCACTAACATATGCACGAAGTGGAGCATTACGTATAACTACTGACTATGCGAAAGAGTGGGGAATTGAAAAAGAAAATTTTCTTCTTTATTATCCATATGGGGCTTCTCTTATGGATGGATTTGAATTAGAATTAAGAAAAAGACACCCAAATGCAAGA
>JAUZNK010002416.1:0-11480 GCA_035046665.1 Euphysa ruthae
CATACATACATACATACATACATACATACATACATACATACATACATACATACATACATACATACATACATACAATAAAAATCTCTCAATACTAAATTTTATTTCCTTAGAAATATGAATGTGAATCTCTCAATATAAATTTTATTTTCTTAGAAATTTTCGCTGGATTTTAGATACCAGCATCATCAGCTATGTACAAAATACATGAAATATTTGGTGTTACATTTAACGATTAGCATAATTATGGTGGTTTCTTTATATGACATAAGTATTAAAACAATGGTTTTCAAAACTGTGTTTTAACATATTGACCTTCGTCCAAATTTATTCCATCTATCTTAGGAGCGCATTGAATTTCAAGGGGTTCAAATACTTTTCGTTTAAGTTTGTTATTCTCTATTTTTTGTGTTGTGGTGTTATCCCAATTTATCTCTAAGTTGCAGTTATTTTCATGTAATGAAATGAATGATGCATTTTTTGTATTAATTTAACCTTGTTTATAACAGCTAAATACGGAGCTGAAATTTACAAACAAACAAAAAGATGAATAAAAACATGGCGAAATCCAAAAACCAATAAATCTTTTTACAAAAATGCGTCAAAAATAAACTAATTCCAAAATCAATTTGAGTCAACTGTCCAGTGAACCCGAAAAGAAGTAAAGAAATTGTTAAACATTACAGATTTGAACTGCTTGTTTTTATAAAAAACAACTCAAGAAAACAGTCGAAAACATAGAAGACAATCTATCAATATCCCTTGAACATGAGGATTTCTTAGTTAGTTAAAGATATATCTGATAAAGCAAGAGAAAAAATAGTGTTTGTCAAGTCAAAAGATTAATTTTTTTGAACAAATTCAATAAACTTCTAGACAAACCTAACAACAAAATTTGTAAAAAATGTTGTTCTAAATTTATTTGACTCTGAAATATCAATGAATAAAAAAAGCCTTCTAAACCTTGGACCACAATTTGCACAACTTATCTTGATATTATATCCAAAACTGAATCTTCTGCTTTAAGGTTAGAATATGGTAATAAAGTAGTAAATGCACAAAATTGAAAATTAACACTAAATAAAACAAGGATAGACAGAAATTTAACACAAGAACAAAGAGAAGAACTAAAATAATTTAGAAACCCTTCCATCCCTTTTAAAGATGCCACAGATAGTGTATTAAAAATTCTTAAAAACAATGATAATTTCAAAGACCAAACTAAGCTAACTTTTTGTGGACTAAAACAACTTATTGATTTGTGCTTGTTACGCTATTAATTTTTATGGAATAATAAAATACATGAATTTGAAAATTCTATAGGACCTATAGGACTTTCGTTCATGGTAGTATTAGCAGTCTTTTTTTCAATATCTAGAAGTCAAAGCAATAAATATAGCACTACATTCTAACCCACCAATAGATTTAAAGTTATTTTATAGAATGTAGATGATAGTCACTCTAGGTTTTCTGATATTAAACATGCAAAAAAATTTCAAAAAATTCTGAATCAACAACACCTTGCAATAAAATACATCATTGAAATTGAGAATACTACTAAGTCTTCTTGACATTTGCATTATAAACAATAACATGGAAAATACGAGTTTAAGGTTCACAGAAAAGAGGCAATTACAAACGTCCAAGTAAAACTGCACTCAAGCCATGACGCACAGATATGAAAAGGAATTTTTAAAGGATTTATCTACAGAGCGTTTAGAATTTGTAGCCCAAATCATTTGGAGGACGAAATTAAATATATTTATAGAGAATGATTATGAAAAATCCAAAATATTGTGAAAAGTCAAAAGCAAGATTACAACACTTAACTACACTGAATTATCAATTAACCAAAATGGCCTACCCACTGTCTCCCTACCTTGGTTTCCGTCACTGTCACCAAAACTTCAAAAAAAAAAAAAAACAGGTTATAAAATTCTTAGTCTTCAAATTAGGCCTCGCATCAATTCACTTCAAGCTTAATCTCAACAGTCTTTTTGAACATTTTAAAACACTTTTAGGATGAAAATTTGGTAGTACATTCTGTTTTAAAAATTTGTTATTATCTATTATCTAGGGAAACAAAAGAGTGATTCCTTCTTGCTGCTTATAAATGAAGAAGTTTGGCAAAATATGGTCAGTTCTCAATTAAAAATCAATATTTTGCTGAATGGAACAAGAAGCCACCCAATGTTATTAAGAATCTCTTTCTTATTAAGTAGCCAGTGTGTGATATAGATTATATTCCATCAATTTTGCATCTAAATAGATGTCAAATTAAAAACTTTATCTGTTTGTTAATTGCTATTAACTTCTAATTTACATCCTGATATTCGTTACTGCTTTTCAACGTCAACATTATTTTGCTAAGCATCATCGGTTTTGCCTCTTCCTGTTGACTGATAAATATTATTTTAGTAATATTATGTTACTTTTTTACTTGTGTCTAAGCATGTTGTCATGTTTGTAAGTCCCAGTGTAAGTTTTCAGTTTCTTCCTATTATGACATATGATGGAAACGTGTTAATGTTATTTCTATATATATCACTTTTTTAAAGTTAATTAATTGTATTTATTTTGGTGGCACTCCTTTGTTCAGCCTTTTAGATTATCAAATCTCTCTCCAACCAACAAATGTTGGTTAATAATATTAATTAATAATATTAATGGTAAATAAATAATTTTGATTGATTTATTAATCATACCCAAATAAAGGAGACGCATAAATTTTTGGATGATTTGATAAGTTAAATTTTCACAAAAATGATATGGGAGAAATGAAAAACCAACAAGGCTGAGATAGAAGAATTGCTGCTTCTCCAATCAAAAAACTTACCGAGTGAGCCAGTTCCAAATAACGAGGATACATCGCTTGTATCAGAAGCTCTTGACCAACGATGTGACAAATTATTTGATTTTGTGCGTAACATTTCACTTACATATACATCACATAAAATGACATATACTATAGCGCATATTATTACATGTGTAGTGAATACAAATACAAACGGCTGTAGCTATTATATAGATATATATACGAGGGACAAGATGACATTATTTTCAAAACCAACTGAGGATGTTGTTACCAGGGTATGTTTAGTTAATAAACTCTTCTAATTGGTGATGGATACTGTCTTAAGATAAAAAATTTCCTAACAACCTCGCCGCGGTGACCACTTGTTTTGTATTTTTATTGAATTTTTGTTTTGTGTTGTTTTTTTTTCAAAGGTTTCAAAACTACCATTATGGATTTGTAAAACTAATTGAATGGTTTCAGAAGCATATAAACCATGAAGTTTATTGAAAGAAATTTCCTTTTTAAAGTCATTAGTCATCACTACATTTAATTTTAACATTTTCAAAAACTGCAACTGGATATATAATTGATTAACATTATAACGGTCTATCTTTCAATTCAACGACGAATTTTATACATCTAAGATTTTCTCTCAGATCCTTAGAGATCATGCCGGGTGTTTGCACGTTGCTTTTTTATAAAAGAAAGGTTTGGGTTGGTTGGTATTCGACAGGTTTAAAAATTTGAAGATAATCATTATCAAACTTTAGTACAAAATAAAAAAGCAAGCTTTACAACTAGAGCTCATTTGGCAACAACGCCAAAAATTCTCTATAGTAAGGAGGTTTTTTTTTTACTGACTCCGAAGATTTTTGGGCCAAAATCCGTGCCTATTTTTCCATATTTTGTCTCGCCTTCCCATTTTTTTATTAATAATATTTCAATAGTAGGGAATAATTCAATCGAGACAATAAGACATAATATCTTTGTTGTTAGTTTTCAAATCAAAACCAGATCAAAATTAATTTCATCAATACTGTCCACAGAGAATTTTATTTAAGCGTTTAAACAAACGAATCATTAACATTCTATTCGAATGTAAACATCAAATTGTTTTAATAATGAACTATCCTGGTTCACTGACTATTTGTTTAATTGAAGTCAGTGTGTAGTTTATGACGAGAATCGATCTTTTTTTATGTCAATCACGGATGGTCTTCTACAAAGTTCTATCCTAGGACATCTTCTGTTTCTTATCTATCAGAAGTTGTATCACATTTTCAAAACTGACATGTTATAAAGTATACAAACAATATTGTGATCTATTGCAGCGATACTGACACAGTCTTTATTATCCAGAATATAGAATTTTTAATTGGACGCATGCAAACGATTTGAACATCATTTTAAAACCTGTAAAAACAGAGTCTATGTTATTTAGGACATCTAAACGACTTAACAATCAAAAAGAATAGCTTGAAGTCTCAATGAATGGTAAATGTGTTAACAAAATTTTTATCTACAAATATGTTAAAACTTGAAACTTGATCCAACTCTATCCCTCAAAACCCACATCAATGAAACCTACCGAAAGGCTTCATGCAGATTACCATTTCTATACCGCCTTCGAAATTCCATCACACTACTCACTGCAAAATCTATTCACCAGTCATTTATTACACCAGTGCTAAACTATTGCTCTGTCGTTAACCTCAATCTTACCGCAACACAACAATTGCAACTCAAGCGTTTCACTAGAAGAGCAACTTCGATTATAAAAGATCGATCGAAAATTGCCACTATCGAATTAGCGAATATTTACGACGTCATGAAAATCAGAGCATGTACGTTAGTGGGAAAGTCCATACGTGGTGATTGCGAGTGAGCTGTAACTATTTTAACGTTTAGAATAACTCCATACGTAATCGTCAGTGCATGCTTGGTGTACCAAAAGTAAAACTTGAAGTAGCTAAAAAATCATTCAAATTTATGTTCACAAATTTATTTAACAGTTTGCCTTATGAAATTAGATCACAATATAAAGAAAAGGAACTTTTTATTATTTTAAAAAAATATTTTATTACTCCTAAATAAGTAAGTATGTCAGTGCCATTTTTACCATTTTTGTTCTTTAATTAATTTAGTTTAATTCTAATTAATTTCTCTAATTTGTGTTTCTCTTGTTTTTCAATTTTATCGCTCCATCATTTTTGTGGATAATTCTCTATTCAATAATTCGGATTCGAAGTTGTGATTTCAATTTTGATTTTCTTGACACTTTTCTGTTTCAAGTTTTATATAATTTTTATTTTATTTTAAACATTAATTTTACTAATTTGTTAAAATAAATATTTTAAATTTTATTTGGAACTTTACCAGGATCCTTATTTATAGCAGCTATTATATTTTGGCTGAAAAAAAGTATAATCCTGTAAAAATATGCATGGATATTAATATTACTTAAATTCGTGTCTTGACAAGGGCGGGTGTTTCATACTGTAAGTTAAATATAAATTCATTTTAAATTGAAATACATTTTTTATTTAAAAACAATACATTTATTTCACTATGTAAGCGATATACCATTTTTTTATTTTTTTTTTTTTTTTTTTATGTTATATTATTAATTGGTAGCGTGAAAAAATTTGGTATGTATTAGTTAGCGGAGTTGGCACAGTGGTAGGACATTTGACTACGGAGCGAAAGGTTACGAGTTCGACTCCCACCTCTGGCGGAAAACTCATGCCTTAATGTAATGCTAGCACCAATTGGTCGGGTTGTTTGGTTGAGCGAATTTTCTAGGCGCAAATGGGCCTTCTAAGTACTCAAAGACCCGCCACGTGGGTCCATCTGGAAATATTGCCTCGGCAAATTGTTGTTTTCCCACGTTAAATATATTAAATATACACGTTGCTCCCTACAACTACAATATAATCAAATAAGGTATCATAACATCAAAATAAATATATTCAAGCTTAATGTATATACAGCGCAAAATCAAGAATCAATCAGCTGAGGCTGTTATACGTGAACCGGAGGGGAAACCTAGAAGATAAATTTCTGCAAGTATGCCGATTATTTTTTCATAGAACCCTTGTTTGAGGTGCTGGTTAAAAGTCGCAAGAGTTCTGTGACAATTACCTTCGGGAAGAGTTATGTATCATTGTGGTTAGTAAAAATAAAAAGAGTAAATTTAAAAAATAGAATGAATAAAATATTACAACTGTCACTAATAGTTGGATTGCATTTATGTATTTTTCACACTATTGTAGATCCAAAGTTAAACAAAGATATATATATATATATATATAAACACAGGATAGCTATTTCAGTAAACTTTACCGTAATCGGTTTATCATAAAGTTATGGTAATTTATAAAAATAACATTACGCTGTAAAAAAAAATAAGAATGTAAGTGAAATAATTAGCAAAAAAAAAAAAAAAAATATATATATCAGTTTTCTTTAGTCAAGTCTTTAAATTTGAACCTGAAGTAACTTCCACCTGGATTTGCGCGAATCAAAGATTACTGTATTTTCTTCTATGTTCAGCTCTATGGGAGTGTAGTTGGTCCTGCTCCTCGGTGTTCCGGAATTATAGCCAATGAGTTTAATTACCAAATGTGGTACTTTTTCCCGAAATTTGACCATCCCTGTGAGACCAGGTAGCAAAAAAAATTAAACCGTTTGAACTTTTAAAATTTTGACAATGATTTTCACGTAATGATTTTGGCGTAAAAGACCCATTACAGCAACCAAGAACAAAAATCCAGCCTGAAGTTGAATGATTATTTTAAGATGTTATTAAAAAGTTTAGATTGTCGGTCTCAGATGCGCTATAAAAATCTCGCCATATCCAAAATATTTTTCTGTACAAATATACAAAAAAGATCTTGCCATGTCCAAAATATTTTTCAGTACAAATATACAAAAAAGATCTTGCCATGTCCAAAATATTTAATAGTGCAAGCTGTGAAAATGTCCCAAACAGACCTCGTATGCTTAATAATACAAACATGGTTCGAGCTATTTCAAAAAAACTCTTGCATTCTTTAGAAATGTTAAAAGAAAAAAGGAAAATGCCGAGAATTCTTGAGAATTTTTGGTAATTTCATCAATTTTTGTTTCTGACATCCAAAGCATTTTTTATTGAAATACAGCTTGTGATTCATCAGCCCTGAAAACTTAAAACACATCGTTTTTGAGTTACTGCGCATATGAATGTGTTACGACCTGACCAGTAAAACGTATCAATTAATATTTTTCATTTGTTAAATTCTCTTTAGTCTGTAATCGAAAGGAACACGATGCAAAAAAACAAAAAAATTACGCAATATTTATGGCGTTTCTATGACGTATTTTATAAATAACGGAAATAAATATCATTTACCGAATAGACAACATTGTCCTATTGATTGTCATAAGACAATAAGACAATAGGATCCTGGACGTCGGTTGGTTGTAAGACCCTGACAATCTGACCCATAAAACTCATACGCGAGACTGCCGTGTAGACAGCATTGCTTATCCAACCACTGAGACTATGGTTTATGATGATTAACCGGCCTAAATGCGAAATTGCTTTTCCCTGGACACGATTTACTGTCCCACAACCTGCATAATTCCACTCGAGTGGGAGCCCTCTCACATATATCTGTAGATGCAATTGGAAGATCGTTCCTTTGTATCCATTAACTTTATTGTGACTTCCAGGTATGACCACTGGCTCACTTTGTTTTTTGTAACGGTGGACGATGCTGTCGCCCGGATCAAAGCGTATCTTTGCCTGTAGTTCAGGGTGATTGGCCCTGTGATGCCGAATTAGGCTAGCCTGGATCTTCTCACCTAGGAATTTTGTGAAGCACACCCAAATATCATCCGGTTTGTGCTTTGCAAAGCTTGATTGAATGCTAACACTGCGAATTTCTCACGGAAGAGATTGAGCTGAAGGCAGTCTAGCTTGAACCACATCAACTCATTCAAAAAGTGTAGCCCGACGTTGGCCCTTTCTAACAGATGCTTTTGGCAGAACAAACTGACCATATTTCTCCACACACTTCGCAGAGGCATCGATAGTCGGTGTTTACCTGGCGGATGTTTGACCCGGCCCACCTTTTCAGCATTTCGTGCTAGCCTTTATTATCGTCTCATGAGGGAATCTACCCTGACCAGTCAAATACATACGCGCCGCATTATCCGCAAACGAGACCAGAGTGAAGCGAGGCACCCTCGCTTACTTGCGATTCAAGTTGCCCAGAAGTTTTGATTGCCCAAGCTGCAGCAGCCTCAGGACACCACTAGTATTCGGATTGCGTGTTTCTCTATTACCCATACCTAGAATACCTAAGATATTTAGAAATTTTCCTCAACATTTAGGCCTTCGACCTCGATGGGGAGAGACTTGATATAGATGGTATCTGTGTAAACATGTAGGACATCTTCTTGGGGGAAACGTTTCAGCATCCTTCGGAGCGCAAGATTGTTGTATGCGAAGACAAATGCCCGTATATGAAACCACTGAGCCCTTGTTTTTCCGTCCTTATAATACTTTATGTAGTGGATGTCGTCAGTTTTCTCGAAGTTCAGTAGCCGTTTGTAATAGTCGTTTGCTCCTATTACAAACAAACGTGTAAAAGGACAGCTTTTCTCTTAGTTTACCTTTGATATTAAGAAACTTCTAAATGAACGTCATAAAATATATCGTATCTTTAAATAAACCAGTTAAAGATGCAAAACAAAATTACTGCAGAAATCAAAATCATCATCAACCACGTCTGTTATAAATTCAAGTTCTACATCTGATCCACGTACAATTTCAGAAGCATTCTGTAGTTATTTTTGTAGCACTTTATACAATTTAAAACAGAGAGCTTTTTTTTTAAAAAACTGTGTATGGACAGCGTACTAAAACGAGCAATATTGCCAAACAACATTCAAATTTAGAACAGTGTCAATCAAAACAATTAGGAAAGGACTAAATAAATTAAAACCAAGGAAAGCAACAGGTCTTGATGAAATTCCACCTAAAGTCTTGAAAGATAGTGTGTCAGTATTGGCAGAACCACTGCAATATATAATCAATCTATCTTTAAAAACTTCTATTTATCCAACTGAATGGAAACATTCGAAAGTTGTACGAGTCCACAAGTCAAAATCGAAAAGTCACCTCGAAAATTATCGACCAATCTCTAGTATTCCTGCAATATCAAGTCATCGAACTTATTTTTCACAGTCAACATTCATCGTATCTCGAAAAAACCCGTTTTATCATTGATCAATTTGGGTTCCGAAAGAATCGTTCAACATGGCTTGCGACAATATTGCTCACAGATGACATTAGACGTAATGTTGGCGAAGGGAAAATGGTTAGAGCTGTTTTTTTTAAACCTTTCCAAAGCCTTTGATACTCTGAGTTATGGGTAATTTTTGAAAAAGTTACAGGGTTATGGAATACACAAATAAGGACTCATATATGGTTTCAAGACTACTTGTTGAGTTAGTAAATTTTGAAAGTGTATTATCACATGAAGTCTATTATACTGCTATGTTTATATGCTGTTACAAGTATCTTGGTATTGAAGTAAATCCAACACTTAATATGAACTTACACTTTCAGAAATATTATAAAAAAGGATGCGGACGTTTGTGATTACTCAAAAAGATTGGAGCATTCCTTACTTCGAAAGCAGCAGAAAACATAGAAGAACAATTATACCAATTATAATACACTGTGGTGATCTTAACTTGAACTTGTTTGGATCAAACACCCAAGCGGAGAGCTGTAATATATCTGTTAGGATGTCTTAAGTCTTTACGCGCACGCATCTCTGTACCTATCAATCTTTGAGCAACGCGTTGAGCAACGCATTGCCTACACTAAACTTTGTCCCTACACCAAATAGCCTTTTTCATTTATTTTTTTAATTTATTTCAAGTTGGTAACTCTTGCATATTTGTATACCATTATAACGAAATATTATATAAACACTAATATAGACCAAAAAATTTAAAAAATTTTTTATATGTAAATTATAAAGTAATAAACAATAAAACAAAGAACGCGCAAATAACTAGCTAACGACATATTGGACATGTACATGATTTACAGATCCCAGTCTAATTAGAAAATAAGGCAAACATTTGGAGCTTTTATAGCGTAAGGGAAGACTATTCAACCTTTAAATATAAGCCAGTTTGTTCAATAACTAAATGATCTTGCAGGTGGGAGGTGGTCTGAGAATGTATGGCACATCTTTTAAAGAAAATCTATCCCACATTAGTTCGGGATTTAGTTTGTTGACAGATTTAAATGTTTCTATCATTAGACTCTGTAAATGTTTTTCATGAACGCTAATAGTATTTTCCAAAAGAAGGAATCCTTTAAAATCAAGTTCAAAGTTATTGTGGATTACCCGTAAGGCGTATTTTTGAACACCATGAATAATCAGTTTTCTTATAAAACCTCCATATCGGAGGCCAATATGAACATCTACATAAATATAACTATTGACGTTTGTAAAATATCAAAATAACTCTAAGCAAACAAGAAAGTTTGATATTTGCTATAGTACATAATTTTTTTATATGCTTCGAGAAAGTCAATTTAGAATGAATATTAATTCCTTGAAGTTCCACTTCATTGTTACAAATACATCTTTTCCACCAAAATAACACCAGTATGCAAAGAGACTGGTGGGGTTTTCATTCCCAAGAACATTATTTTAAACTTTGCAGGATTTGTTGCCATAAGATTATTTTTAAACCACTGCTGAAGTTTGGTAAGGTCTTTAGATAGACGGGACCAAACTTTATCAAAGGTTAAATCAATCGCAAGCGTAAAGAGTATTATCGTCTGCAAAGTTACAACTATCGGAATCTATCAAAAAAAAAAAAAAAAAAAAAAAAGCATTTATAAATAAATTAAAAAGAAATGGGCCTAAAAAAGAGCCTTGCGGAACACCTAGTGCGATGCTCAACCACTCACTAAGCGTCGAACCTAATTTAACCCTTTGTTTTCTTGATTGGAACTAGTTTTTTATAAACCGCAAACTATAAACTATAACTTGGATGTGTCTCAAAATCTAAATCTGACGTCAAAGGGTTACGTTCAATATGAGGAACACATGGGACAAAGTTTAAATTTAGCGTAATGTCGGCAAAGCAATTGTTAAATATCTCAAAAAGTACTCGTTCTCTATTCGTTTCATTAGCTCTTTCCTGACAATTTTCGAAACGAAAGGTTTGTTGTTTTCCCTTATAATCTTATTTCTGACGGGAGCGTATTTGTCTAAAACTTTCTTAAAGCGTAATAAATATGATAAATATAGTTAAACGTCTGACTAGAAGTATAAAAATAATTCCTTAATTATAAATCAAAATTCTTCATATCAATATTTTTAAAATTCCTCTACGTGACTATACTAACAGGCACGTTTTAATCAAACTGAGATCAAAATACTTTTTCAAGTATTTTGATCTCAGCATTAATTGATGACAGTCACTTAGACCAGTTTCAACAGAGTTTGAGTTTTGGAAGAGAGCCGGAAGTTCATGTCACCATAACTATTCAATTATTTTATTTATATTAATATTATAGTCTATATTAGTACTCGTTGGCACGGTGGGAATTTCCTAATGAACTCTCATAAAAAACTCCCTATTACTCGGATCTCTATAACTCGAAACT
>JAUZNK010002417.1:0-11479 GCA_035046665.1 Euphysa ruthae
AAGCTGGTACGTTAGCATCTCTGTATCATGTAGCGTCGAACAAAACTAATAACTTGCACTTCCCGCACTGCCCGACACGCCCAGACAGTTGGTGTAAATATAACGCTGACAAGGCGAATGGCACGAGTACATATAAACCTGGTCCAGGTTTACCACTTAACATAATTTATAAAATCAAGCCCATATTTGAGGAACTAGGTGCAGATAAACAATTAGAGAAGTGTTTGCATGGTAAGACGCAAAACGCAAATGAAAGTTTCAACGGAACGATTTGGGAACGTATCCCTAAGACTAAATATGTTTCATTTGAGCAGCTAGAATTTGGTTTGTATGATGCTATGGCCAATTTCAATATTGAAATAAAGGCTAGAGTTCTAATATTTGAATATTTAAATATGATACCAGGCAAGTTTACAAATATCGGGTACAGGAAACTAAACCAAATTCGTCTATGATATAGAGCAGGATATTTTTATTAAATAGAATCAAAAAGCTTTTGCTTTAAAAACTGTTTTTTTTTTTTTTTTTTAATATTTATTAATTTTTATGCTAATTCTTTTTGCTATTTAACTTTCATTAATTTTGAAACGAAGTATTATTTACTGTGTTAATAAAAGCCTATTTTAATTGCGTATTTTAAAATTTGGATGCATTTATTCTTGCGAAATAATGAAGATCATATGCTTTTCGTACTTTTTATCTTTTTAAGACCATAATTCGTAAAGATTTAACAACGTTTTATTCAAAAAAACCAAAGAAAATTTTAGCAGGTGTTTATCAACATATTGTGTGAGAAATATATATAGATGTGATCGTAAGTCATCTCGTGGTACTGAAAACCGAAGAAAAATAATTGGGTAATTTTCACAATATATTTTGGCACGGCTATTCAGATAGATCATTTAGTAGTCTTCTTGTTTCGTACCCGACTCTTGAGTGGCAGAAGAATAGGATTTACACTCCATATAATAAATATCTTTATTGCTTTTGCCCAAATACATGTCTTATGTGAAGATTATTAATATAATATAAGCTATCGCGTAAAATTATACAATTTTTTAAAAATATTTACATAAAAAACATGAAATACGTTTAAAAACATAAATTTCAAGCTGAATTATGCTAAGTTAGGAGTTTGAGCATCTTAATGAGAATTTTTCCTTCTAAGATAAATCATTTTTCCAACGTCATGCTGACCGCCACCGAAACGCCTGGCAGCAATGTAAGGTTGATCTCCATTAAAACGACGCTGCGCTGACATTTGATTACCATAACTGAATGTATCTCCGTTAAAACGCGGTGATAGTTGATCGCCAAAAAATCTTTCTCTTGAACTTGGTTTTCGCTCAAGTAAACTGACAACTTCGTACCCATTCATCATATCCTGCTGTTCGTCCATGTTCCTTTGAAATTCTCTTGCCTCCTCGTTTTTAAAAGAGTCTCTACCAAATCTTCCAAATCTTCTAAAAGGGCCTTGTTTTTTACCTTGGACCGAATAATCCTTATTTATTTCATTTTGTAAGTCTAAGTGCCCATTTTCATGTTCAGCGGTTGATACATAAATTAGTAATTGGGACGCAATTAATAACAATGTCGTGAATCCTAAAAAAAAAAAAAAAGAAAAAAAACTTACCACATTTTTTTGAAATATTTATACACTAGTGTTGTAATTAATTGATAAAATTTTTGATCCACATTTTGAATAAAGTGAAATAAACACACACACAATGTAACAAATGCCAAAATGTAAATACCTGCCTCAAACCGATTTTATTTCATTTTCATAGTGGGATATTAAGCGAATTAAACAGCAAAATATATATATATATAGAAATATATATATATATATATGATACTTGTTGTTAATGATATTTGTCAATTGATTTTTAAGGGTGGTAGCTGATAATACCTTTCCTTACCATTAATCTTGACGTAACTTAGGACACTAACTTATTTCAACAGAAAGATCTACTTAACGATATTAAGCATTATATAACAACCGTCTTTTAAATTCCCGTGAAAATCTCGCAAAAATACATCCTTGCAAAAATGAATCCCATCAGAATTTGTTTTCTATAGAATTACAGCTGATGTACAGATTTTAATCAAAAAAAATTTAAAAAATAAAAGTCAAATAACATATCTTACTGCTCATATTTTCGTTTGCACTGTTGAAAACCGATGATGAAGTAAATTTTTTTGAAAATGAGCGGAATATATAGGAGAATATCTCAACTAATTATACTAATTAATTCCTATTATGTTTTAAAAAATAACTCTTCCGCCTTTGTTGAGAAATAAGGGGGTTTGCAAAGATTTTTTTAATTTCTGGACTGATATCACTTTGAATAATTTAACAAGAATCATTTTAAACGTGAAAGCTCACTGAATTAAACATTAGCTTCTTTATGTTTTAAATTACATGAAAAAGCCAATTAGGAGATATTGAGACAGCCTTATTAGACCGTTTTTATTCTTATTTGAAGGTGAGAATTAAATTTCAATATCTTGTCTGATTAATAAATAACACTTTACGTAATTAAAATAATGAACTGATTGTTACAAATGAAACGCCTTAGAAGAGAAAGTATTGTATTTTGCGTTTAGCCAGATTCTTTAAAGGTTAAAAGTTTATAAGTTAAAAACTCAGTATTGGGTCCAGTTAAGTACCAAAGTGTATTTGACTGGATCGATTAATGATTAACAGATTGTTTTCTTATTAGTTCAAGAGTATATTAGCACAAAAGTCAAGTATAGCAATGTTATAGTTTAGCAGAGAATTTCTAAGACCTGTTTTTTCTAACTCAATCGTTAGTCTTTATGCAGTAGTTTAACATTTGAAAGCTGTTTCATATCTTAATGAGTTAATTGAGCGAGTGCCTAATTTCGGGAAAATTAAAATTAATAAACTAACCGGCGCCGTAAGAGTGAGTATAATTCTCATATTTTTTGCAAAAGCTTTGAAGTTTAGATTTATTTCGTTTCTTAATTTTTTCAGTCAATAATTTAAAAGACAAAACATACAAACAATAACTTCACGAGCTTTCTGATTACTAGCTATTTTCAAAGTATTTTTAAAAATTCAGATTTTTGCAATTTACTTTATCAAAATTTACAAGTTTAATATAATTTTTTTTTGTGATAATTTCTTATAAAATTAATTAAATTAGCATAAGTATTAACAACACGAGTTACAACATCAATGGTGGTGAAACGAGAGAGGCTGTTTTTTCCATAATTTTTTCAAAATTATGTTGTTTTAGACCATAAAAATTTTAATGCCATCATAAGAAATTATTGATCACATTGTAGGAAATGATCACTAACGGTGGGATGGAAATACATAAACATGGTTATTCATTTTTCGATCATAAGAAAATAAATTATGTCTTTATGCATTAACTTTACTCATAAGGAGCTTCAGCAATTTATTTTAGATAGAACAGAAATTGTACCTAGAAATGGGTTGAACATGTTTCCTCAGAACGTTACTTTTGAATTAATTTGCTCTAATGAAGGAAAAAAATGTTTTAACCCGCCTTAGGAATCGAGTATAGCCGCTGTGAAAAAAAAAAGAAAAATTTAGAGTTGGTTAGAGTTTAGGACCATGACGAAATCAAGGCAAATTGAAAAAATTTTTAATATCGCAGTGTAAAGTCGTCGGATACAAAAGTTTCTATTTTAAACCAAAACAATCTTCTGATTTACATATAAAACCCCTGCCAGCTTCAAACTGCAATTATAATTACTATTAATCAAACCAGATAATTATCACATCTCTTTAAAAATTAACTTCACCCCCGTGAAATTCAATTGATTCAACATAAAACCTCTTTTTTAATTTCTCTCCTAAAAGGTTTCTCAATAATTGATTAGCTCACATCCTTCTAACTTCATTATAAACACACTGGTGGTTTATTTTCGAAGAAAAAGAAAGAAAAAAAAAAAAAAAAAATTAATAACTGTGATTTTTAACAAGGAACATTAACAGATATTACTGAGCGTAATCTCTGGAGTCTCTTTTATACCAGCCTGGTACATTTTTTATCAAGCTTGGGTGATCAAATAGCTCAAGTGGATTTAAGTTATAAAGAGATATATTTTTTGGCCAAAAATTTGCTAAATCAAATTCATTAACTTATAAAATCGATATATAATTTTTTTTTTATCTTGCATAGAAACTCATTAAAATAGTTCAAGGTTAATTTTTATGTAATCAGATCGTTAAAGTATATTTTAACGTGGGGCGGAAAATCGAAAGTTCATCGAGTGAATTCTAGTACGAACTGCTATCTAAAGAGGACAATTATTTTTTTCAGCATGGTACATGCTATTATTCAGACGGTTTTAGGCAGTTAGAGTTATTGGTAAAAAGTTTTCTTTTATAATCTATAGCATAATTTAATTAAAGTCAATATTTTCATTAATTTATGTTTTCATGTTTTCAATTGAGATTCAATCAATTTTTTTTTGGCAATGGCTGTCTCTTTAAACCTACAGAGCCAAAATGAAAACTGTAATCTACATAATTTCACAATTATAGAAGGCTAGCAAACTTAGTGCCAATATATTATGTTTATGTGAAAAGCATAAAATCAAGGCTTATTGATATTATGGAATAACAACCTAGTATGATTCCTATTTCGCTTGTGAGATTACCTAAACGACCGGGAAATTTTGTTTTCGTATGCCGTATAATTTGGCTAGACTAGGCTGTCTCTGGATTTACGAATAAAGTCTGGATGGAAAAGTTTAAGAAACAAATGAGAACACCCTCAAAGCCGACTTCAAAATTATAGCAGATACAGATTGGAAAATAAACTAGTGCTACTTTGCATAAGCAAGTGAAATCTTTATTTCAAATTGGAGATGTACAATTCTAGTGCGTAAAAACTAATTAAATCCAATTCTAACAATAAAAACTAATCTAAATAAAATTAATAAATTTAAAACAACGATATCAAAATGACGAAACAAATTCATAATTGCAGTAGTTTGTTCTAAATCAATGAATCAATGGATGACGGAATTTAAGTGAGTTTAAGCTTAATAATTGAATAATTTTTATCAACAGCAAGGGGCTTTAAGATACTTCCAAATACAAAACTATGCGGTTTATCCTTTCAGGGAAAACATCACGCATAAAAGTAAGATTAAATGAATGTGTAATAACTTACAGATATCAATCAACCATTAGGATATAAAAAAATATAAAATTCCTATTATGGATGTATTCAGTTCCTGTAAGAGTCCTGGCTTCTTAAAATGATATTAAAGAGTAATCTAAGATGACTCGTAGAGCTCTCGTATGAGTAAGCTAACTCGTAGGGTTCTCTTATGAGTAAGATGACTCGTAGGACTCTCGTATCAGTAAGACGACTTTTAGGGTTCTATTATGAGTATGGTGACTCGTAGGGCTCTCGTATGAGTAAGACGACTTGTAGGGTTCTTTTATGAGTAAGATAACTCGTAGGGCTCTTTTATGAGTAAGATGACTCTTAGGGCTCTTTTATGAGAAATATGACTTATAGGGTTCTCTTATGAGTAAGATTGATATGTGCACTATTTTGCTGCAAATCATCCATATCAAATCATCCATATAATTAAACTAAATGTCGAGAGTATAAAACAATATTCTAATTTTCTTGCCTTTTATTTAATAGAATAGGCGACAAATCAAATGATTTGTCGCCTATTCTATTTAGGGCGTTTGTATATTGAATGACTTTATTTACATATTTCAGTGGCATTATGTAGATTCAATCGATCGCTACCAAGAATTACACCAAGAAGCTTAACTGTATTATGTTTTTTATAGTCCGAAAATCTACTGATGAATATATATCCGAGTTAATTTCGAGACTATCACTCATGAATTAAAATCTAGAAGAGTTTGTAAACATATAATTTTTGCCAAACCATTCTATTACAATTTTGCATCAACTGCAAGCTTGGAAACTAGGTTGGGTAAAGATTTATAAAATACCGAGATCGTATTGTCGTTATTATCAATCCAAGTTTAAAGTAAATTGAAGTTTAAAAGATTTTTTTAACTACTCTAGAAAAACTTATCATCTAAAAATTTTTTACTATGTAGTCTTGTTTGATTTCATAACACTTTCGAATGCTAGAAAAATAAATTTGTGACTTCGACATGGAAAGTTTCTGAGGTTAATAAGGAGGCGAGATGTGTCTATCACGAAATGGCTTTTTTTTTGTCTCAGATCTACTGAATTTGTTCTCAATGTTATCAGTAATTTTCATCAAATTAATTGCTAATTAATCTTAGTAGGAATTAGAGGTGTTTACCATAATGATACTTATACTGGTACGCTTTTAGAAGAAAATTCAGTACCTGAAAATAAATTCCAACATAAAGTCAAATAAAATTTATCTTGTATCAAACTTAACTTATTAATTCTTTTGTGAAGAATTTAAAAAGGAACCTTTTCTAGAATAAATGGAAACTAATGCAGTGAATGAATAGGGAGCCAGAAATCAAGTAGGCGGGAATTAAATTGTTTCATTCAAGAGGTTTGTTTGACGAAATTCAGATAACAGGGTCCCATGTTATGATATATTGTGAATAAAAAAGAAAACAATCGGAAATAAATATTTTTAACAAAAAGAAAAATTAACGTTAGTAATAAAAATAAGCTTATTTATAACGTGAATAATAAATAAGCTATTGAAATATAAGAAATTTCTTTGAAACATGTATTTAATAAAATAACTATTCGTTAACGTAAAATTTTATTACAAATATAGAAAATTTCCAATATCAAAATTTTTTCACTGAAATCTAATTTCGAGCTCAAAAAATAGCAGAAACTATATGGCGTATGTTTGCATTCATTCATGTTTCAAATTCGTTATATATGTTGCATAAAAAAACTCTCGAAAAGTGTGGTCAAATTACTTTGAATGTGAAAATTTATTTTTGGCTCAAAAAAACGAGACGAAAATTTTTGCCTTGTTATTTTACAAAAAATAATTATTTACTAATTGTAACAAGAACCAGAATGTCGTTTGCCTCCAAGATGAGGAAAGTCCGGTAAACGTAAAGCCGCTCTCAACACTTAGAACAGAATGTGAAAAAACAACTTAGACATTCAGTACAAGAACATTAAAAGAGTTAACAAACCAAAAAAATCTATTGCAACAAAAAAAGATTGTGTAATTTGCAAATTTAAATGCTCAAAGTATATTAGCAATGAAGAGCGAAATATTATCTTTCATGACTTTCGGTAGTAAAGTAATAAAATTTTAAAAAATCAAGCAAACTTAAATACTTTTTCTAATGCTTTTATTTACCATAGAAACTGAATATAAGGTTAGGCTAACCAAAAATATCCCAAGTTCCTACAAAATAGTTTTTCCTATATCCTTAATTGGTGCATTGTTTACTTTCACCTAGAAAAGGCTCTTTGGTTTGGTTGCTATAGAATTTACCATGAAATTAAAGTCATAAAACTGTAGATTTTTGACTTATTAAATGCTAAGGAAAACGGAGTTTATAACTATAATTTGTTTAATATTTTGTTTAAAATAATATATTCGTGCACATGGATTCTTTGCATTAATTTTTTTTTCTACATGTTTAAAATCATCTTTTTTATTCAAGCTATTACATTAAAATCTAAATGGCGGCATCAAAAAGAAAGCAGTTATCAAAAAGATTTCATTCTGGTAAGAAACAAAAGATTAGGGGAAAACCAATATACAAAAAATTCCACATCGACTTCCAAAACAACAACATCGACCTATCGTTCAGCTTCTTCAAAAAAGATGAATATTGATGAGGAAGAAATTCATCAGCTTCCTGATAGTTAGGAAGACTTTAACTTTATAATTAATTTCTCTCTCCAATTAGATGAAATAAGTAAATTTTGGCGTCCAAAGTGTAGCAAAAGCGTTTCTTTGGCGCGTGATTCGAAAAAAAAGAAGTTTGGGTTAAGTATCGGTTGTTAGAATTTTATTCTTCTTCTACTTTCTGTAGAAATTTAACTAATGACTCCCTTGTAGATGATGAAAAAGGCTCCCAAAAGACAACTTAAAGACGGCAGTGGCAGAAATCTATTTGATATTAATACACGTGGTGTTGATGTTGTAATCTTTTACCCATTTCGTGAAATGTGTAAAAGGTTATCAGTGCTTGTAAAATCAGACATATTGGGTTTCAGGAATGATATATATATATATATATATTTTTGAAATCTCGGCGCACATTTTTTAGCCTGCAAAGTGTTTATTTTACAACCAGATTTTCATAAAATACAGATCACACCTTTTTTGAATAAAAACCGTTCTTTTATTTTATTTTAATGAAAATCCCTCTAAGTTGTTCTTAAAACAACTCTTTCGAAACGAGAGATCATAATTTACCAAAAGAATGATATCGTAAGTGAATAAACCTATTTTACAGACCATTATTTTGAACACCTCATATTACAATCCACAGACCATGTAGTGAAAGTTTAAAGTAATGTAAATAATAATGATTCTAAATGAGTTAGAAAAAGCGGTGAGCGATATTTTTTGGCTACATGCAAAATGTGTATTTTAAATACCAAATTTTTAAATATACTGACCAAAATTTAAAAAATATTTTGATAAATGACATACGGTTTTCATTATTTTATTGTTAGTAATACATATTTTCTCACCAAGTCACTGCATCTGCATCGTTTATGTTGTTAATGTACGATGCTTACAACTTACACCAAGAAACAGTTAAAGATACAAACTTCGATACCTGGAAATAAAGAATGGAGAAAGAACAATCAAAATTTAAATTTTGGTCTTTACGAAATTTAAAACTCCTTTTGTTGTAGTTTATCAAGTCTCACAGAGTTGGAAACTGACTTTACCTTGTATATTTTCACTATTCGCAAAATTCTCCTGGGTCATTCCATTTTTTTTTTTTTTACAGATACATAAATTGCGAATTTGGGACACCGAGCGAGAACAGACGGGCAACATCTAATTTTAAGCAGTGCGCTGATTTGGTGTATCTCCCATATATTTGCTGCCAGTTGCACATGGTGTAACTTATATTGAGACGAAAACGGTAAGATATTGTGTGGGACGTTTATATTGAGTCTAGTTTGAAACCCACAACTTGTAGTAAACGAGGATATGGTCTCAGGCGAAACAAATATAAGCATTCTAACGAATTGGGAACCATTTTTAAGCATTGACATAAATAATACGGAGTTGTTGGGATACTGTAGACAAATCGGTTAAACTTGAGAGGAACGGAAAACATGTCATAGGTACATATGGTGATTAAGTAATCAGCTCTCTTGAATTCCCTCTGAAAGATATCTCAACGTGTAGTCATCAGGAAACCGATACTCATGTTTTGTTACAAGCAAACCATATAGCAGAGAACGGTTTTAACAAATTTGTTATTGCTATTGTTGATGCAGAATTTTTTACTTTTGTACTATCTATGTATACCATAATGTAACTAGACGAATTGTGGATAGCATATGTTATCGATATATATATTGATAACATACATTATGGATAGCATATTGTTTATCAAAGAAGGTTGGTTTAGAAAAATCTCGATGCATCGGTATTTTTCATGCTTTGTAATCAGGTTTTTTTTTTTCTGGTTATGGAAAGAAAACTGATTTTTAAACACGGAACAATTTTGAAGGAGTTATGAAGTTACTTTTAAAAGCTGAAACACTTTCCTAATCAAACAACCAACCATGAAACTTTGCCTATAATTGAAAGATTTGTGTGTCTCCTTTACAGTAAACTGACGCAGTGACTTGGATTTGAACAATGTCGAAAGCAGTTATTTGTCAAGAAGGGGAGAGCAATGGAGGGGCTACCACCTCCAAAGTCTACTTTAACACAACATTTGATGCGAGCTTCATACCAAACCGGTCATGTTTTAGAGTAGTTACTGACAGCAACGCCCTTACTACCAAATCCTAAAGAATGGGATTGGAAACAATTTAAATAGGAGAGTGTGAGCTTTTTTGATTTCTCTTGCCAAATACATTTGCTTCTTGCCGAAATTTGTTGAAGTGCGGTTGCAACATTGAAAAGGGATACATGGATAGATGTAACTGTGGCAATGCAGAACTTCCAAAACTTTGTAAATTCAGTGGTGAACGGTAAAATATATCAAATATTTAATTTTTAACTAGTATCCGCTTTATAACAAAATTTGCTTACTTTGTCATCTGAACATCTGTTCTCCAAATTACAAACTTTGTATGTAGGTGGTATACTATATTTAATTTACGCAAAACGTATTCTGGAACAAAAAATATTTTAAAGCAAATTTCATTCAAAATTTTATAGCAAAAAATCTTAAAAATAATGTTTAAAAAATTGTAACATCTAGTCTATAAAATAGAATTATGGAATTTACAATATTTGATCTGCAAATTACATACTTTACAGGTGACAAAAAAAAAAAAAAAAAAAGTAAAAAAAGAAAAAAAATTGCTTTTATTCTAATTAAACCAAAGTTTACGTGTAAAAAAAATCGTGGTTTTAGCAAAAAGTGCACAATTTTTACGCCAATCTGCCTGACAAATTACACCATACAAAATTTATTGGTGATGGAGGTAGTGGCTCCTTTAGTATTTTTGTCTCTCCGAAACCGTACGGAGATGTTGACATAAAAAAGGATTAATGCATTGGCCACATTCAAAAGCGAGTTGGTACCCAACTACTGGAATTGAACAAAAAAGCATAAAGGAATATTAGGCGACGGAAAAAAATTAGGTGGAGCAGGCAGTCTAACTGAGAAAGTTATTAACAAATTCATGCGCGGGATTTTGGTGACGAGCTTATAGAGATTTAGGGAAAAAACAAAAATGGTAGATTATTAATATTATATCACTAAAGTTTTTACACGTAAAAGCGTAACATGTCTCTTTGAAAGTATATAATTCTAGCTAATAATAAAGATTTAATATTTTTTTTAAATGGTTTTGCGCTTCAGTTTTATCCTTCAATAAATTCAACAGCAAAAATGAAAACGGGCAGCTGATGAAATGTTACTGTTTACCAAAATGCAAAAAAATTCTACCGAATATTCAAGAATTTTTCAAACAACTCGTATCAATTGCAAGAATGGGAATCTTTGCTCTGCTCATTGGAGAAATTACTTGAGGGAAAACAGTAATCATTTACCAAGTATACATGTTCCTATTGATCAACTCAAAAAATATGAAGAAAAATATAAACGATCAAAAGATGTTGTTGACAAACTTACAAACCTTATAAAAATCCTAAAAGGAAATACGAAACTGCCGTTAAATAGCACAAAGCTCCTAAAATAAAATGTAGAAAAGTAATAACAACATTAAAGTAATTCATCATTTAAAATCACGAAATAAAGATCTACAAAACTACCTTACAATATAAAAAACGTCTTTCTCAATCAATTCAATCAAATCAATGTATTTCGCACTATAAAGCCTAAGCTGCAATTCAACATATATAT
>JAUZNK010002418.1:0-11478 GCA_035046665.1 Euphysa ruthae
CTCATATACCGTATTTTCTTGAATAAAAGTAGCAAAATTATCTTAATAAAAGCCGCCCTTGATTAGAAGCCGCATAAATTTTTTCAAAAGGATAAGTTGATGCCGCAAATGGAATAAAAATGCGTTTTAACGAAAAAAAAAAATCACATTTTTCAGCTATCTTATCTGTTAAGTCATCTACATTCTCGCTGATTTCAGACGATTTCTTTCTCCATAGCCAAACCGTGCTTTCCGCAAAAGTCGTTTTCAATTTATATCACGATCTATACAAATTTTATCACGTATTTGTTTTTATTCTACTTGCAGTACAATGGCTTCATATCAATGAAAACATAAGTTCTGTTATTCGAGCTTAATAAAAGCCGCCCTTGAATATAAGCCGCCTTCAAATATAAGCCGCAACCTTTTGCTAAAGAAATTCAAAAAAATATGGCACTAATGTATTGTATCAGTGTTACAATATTTTTGTCTATCACGAATCAGGTCGTTTTACTAGGGAATAAGAACTAATCGCGTGAGGACTGAATGAGTGGTAATGTAACTGTATGAAATTTTTCGTGATTAATAATAGCTTTTAGGTCTGAATAACGTCATAGGTCTGAATAACATTATAAATGTCTTGTGTTAGAAGATAATAGAATAATGAAATTATATGAAAATAATACTAAATTTAAATTTAGAAAGTGAGATTATCCTGAAATCCATTCTGACTACCCACTCACTCCTGAAAATATGAATGTGAAATGTTTCACCTAAAGTAAGAGCTTGTAATGATGAGAAACCCAAAAATAAACATTGAAAATACACGAGTATTATAGGTTGTACAGTTGTACAAAGATGTTTTGGAAATTACATAAAAGGTTTGGAAGATACCCTTGTTGAAACAGGAGTCTTTAAATTCAAAATCATGGAGGTGTTTATCAATGATTTTAAGGAGTCTATAGGTGCCTTTTAAAAACTCGCACTGAAACTAACAGACAAAATGCAGCGCCAACAATCGAGTTAAGACTATAAAGATAAATTAGGTGATTTGATGGAATAATATAAGTAGTTTTCAGAGTAATGACATAAAAGATCAGAGCTATGTAAATATTGGAATATAATCGTGAAGCTACCGCGCATGATGAAGAACTTAGCAGCAGTTTACAGAGAAGGTCATTTACATGCTGTTAAAGACCTTTTTCCTGTATTTGCAGAATCTGATAATATCAACTATTTGCGCTATCATCTTGTAAACTTAAGAAAAATGACCAATCTCTCGAATGAACACCCTGAGATCCATTACAGTTTTTGGAAGAATACTTTGTTGTTCAGACGACCACTGGTTCGTTTAAAGCTACTTATCCAGAAAAGAAACCGGAACAAACATTAAATCGCTCCCAGAAAAGCTCAGGTGGTGCAGTTGTTGTAGTTCGCTCCCAGAAAAGCTCAGATGATGTAGTTGTTGTAGTTCGCTGCCAGAAAATCTCAGATGGTATAGTCGTTGTAGTTCGCTGCCAGAAAAGCTCAGGTGGTGTAGCTGTTGTAGTTCGCTCCCAGAAAAGCTCAAGTGGTGTAATTTTTATAGTTCGTTCCCAGAAAAGCTCAGGGGATGTAGTTGTTGTAGTTCGCTCCCAGAAAAATTCAGGTGGTGTAGTTGTTGTAGTTTGCTCCCAGAAAAGCTCAGGTGGTAGTGGCCAAACGAATACAACATCTTGTTTATCTAAATGGGAGTTAATATAACATGACACAGTTACTCACTTCATTAATGATAGGGGAAACCTTTATGAAACTACAACCATGACTCCACTTCACAACCATATAAGTGGACAGGTAGCAAAAAGTGAATCTGCAGGTAAGCTTTTCAGTTTCTTTCAGCACTGAAAACGGCACTATCAAGAGTTCCGGGAAAAACATCTGATCAATTGTTAAAATCTGTTGTGAAGAAAATCATGGAAGCAAAAACACTTATAAATATTGCTACGTCAAGAGAAATTTCCTCGGAAGAAACTTTAATTCATCTTCAAGAAAACATTTTGTTTGACGGCGATTTTACATCGAAGCCAAACAAAAGCGAATTTTTGAAAGAGTTAGAGCGTCATCTGCAAATATCAGACTATAGCTTCAAGCAAGTTAGTCCTCTGAGAACTGCTGGTGTTATGGACTTTATGTAACAGATAAGGAAATTTCAATACGGTAAATTGAAAACTTTCAACGATCTTTTGCTCTTACAATAATCACTGTACTTGATTTCAAACATTGAGCTACTCGACATAATATATGGCAGCTATTTAGAACATTCTATAAAAGGCCGTGAAAGAATTCGTCGTCGTAAGTCGTGCGAGCCAGCGAAATTTGTGAATTTTCATGCTATATCTCCAATACCTGGGCTAATGGATTGCTTTTGAGAATGCGAGAAAAACAAAAAATTGTTACAAATGTTTTAAGTGATTTTTCTATAGAAATTAGCGTCGAAATTTACAGACGAATCATATTAAGTGACTATGTTCAGGACCCTTCTGGAATTGCATCATGCATTGAAGTAAACGTAGGATCAGTGATTTTACGTCCTGACCTTCATTCATACATAGAAAAAGCTGACTGCCGAGTAATCCCACATGTAGAGAAAGCTGCATCAAATGGTGTAGACAGAATGATCGTATATTCAAATGACACAGATGTCATTGTCTACTTGTTATACTAAATACACCATTTTTCATTGAAGTTTGTCTTAAGGAGTATTGGGTAATATTTGGAATGAGTGACAAAACCCAATATGTTCCCTTGCATTCTGCATTCTGATGCAAGAGTATCTAGAAAGTTCTGGATCGGTTTCTATGAGGTTGGTTTCGATCGTGATGGTTAAGTTTTCACAAATATATATATATATATATATATATATATATATATATATTATGGTTGCACAAAATGTATTAGAAATTGTTGTTTTCGTCTTGAAGAAGCTAAATGAACTGAATATTGCGAGTGTGAAGATGGATGCAATAACGTTTAATTGAAAATTGTGAATTTTTATAGCTTGATTTTCATTTTCTTGTTTGTCAGTTTTTTAACTTAAACTGACAAAATCTTGTATTAGGTTCATTTTCAGCATTTGCTTATAATGTGATTTGAATCAGCATAAAATTGCCTTTAGAGTGATAGGTCATATGACCATATTTTAAGAATTGACCCTTCTGACAATTTTTGACCACCCGATTTTAGAAAAATCAAAAAATCGGGAAATTTCTACAGTTCTGGAATGTCCACCCAAGTTTTTCTAAAAGAGTATGGGTCCCTCTATTAAGCCTATACTAAATGGTCTGTACATATTAAAGCTTTTAAAGGACTATATGGTGGAGCTACAAACTACAAAGTGATAGTTCGTGCTATTAATCTGTTAAAAGAAAAAGAAAAATTATCGAGAAAGCAGACTAAAGAGTTTGTTGAAATAAAATCAAAAGTATATTGTAAGAGACTCGATAAAAAATAAGGAGAAGGTAAAGGGGCCTAAAAAATTACTTCTGTAAAAACTAAAGTCACGCATGGTAGTTATAAAACGTGTGATTTCGAAATAAACACGAAATAGTATGATACATCAATTAAAAGAACAGTATTGAGTATTATAACAAAGTACAATCAAATAGTGACAAATTTTAAACGAGAAAATTTGCTAGTAAGAAACATCGACATAAATTGACGCGACAATACAACAACATGGCGAGATAAATTACTAGAAAAATAGAGCTTTTTTCCATTCATATGTAGCCGTTGTACCACAAGTAGAATAAAAACAATTACGAAACAAAGTGCAAACATAGATTGTGGCAAAAATCGCGAATAACTGTAGCACAAAAAATGTATTCCTCGTAAAAACACATTTTGATTCCATTTGCGGCTTCAACTTATTCTTTCAAAAAAACGAACGCAGCTTCTATTCAAGGTAGTCTTTTTAATTTTTTAAGGAAAACTTGTGCAGATTCTATCCAATGGCGGCTTTTATTCAAGGGCGGCTTCTAGATTATTGCTATCACCATCTTAAATTAAATGACATTTTAGCTATGACTACCTTAAACCAATTGAGAATATTATTAAGACTTAGCCATTCATTTATGTAGGAAAGAACAAGATTTTGAAAAACAAAACATTTCATACATACGATTTCAAGAAATTCTTCCTCTTATATATTAGAAAATACCTGGTCTCGTCGGCTTACAAATAGGTTTTTTATTAATATTTACATACATAGGTCTTAGATTTAAGCATGATCTGGAAGAAATTTCCTCGTTATTATAATTGATGTTGATAGCACACAGTTTTTATGTCTTTTTTGTCTTCTCATAACCTTATCTTGATTCTAGAAATTTTCTCGCATGTTAGCTTATCAGGTGATTGTGATATTCAATTTATTGCTTATAATGAATGATGAGGAGGATAACGGTGATAAGTTTTTTGCTTGTAAAAAAACACATGCTCATAAATTTAGATAAAAAATTTTTTGGTAAGTTCAGACAACTGTTTTTATTTAAATTGGCATGAATTATTTAGTAACAGCAAAAAACTGTGTGAAATTCTAATTATCTCTGGTAGACTACATAAATTATTATAGGCCTCCACAGAAGATTTTGCTCCGTTGTTATTAGCTCTCTAAAAAACTTTTAAAAAGAAAGGTCTTAATTTCAATGAAATTTTGCGAATGTCCATAGTATAAGTTCGAAATAACTGGGCTTTGTTGTTCGAGAGAAAGTGTCGTCAGCCGGCTAGTTGAAAGAGGATTTCGTTTATTTCCAGTTGAGCTTTGGTAAATCAAGTTTGAAAATAAGTTGTCTCATAATAATTTGTGTTTAGTTTGATGATTTAAACTTTTTTTATTTCAATTTTAGCTATAAGAGGTCCCTCTTTTATTATCAAGGTTAAATATTTAGTTTTTAATTAAATTAATTTACTTTTTATTTCTTCTCAGCTTTTATGATAAAGTTTTTAATGCGTAAATTATTTTAAAACTCGTTCAACGCCTGAAAAAACTTCTCCTTCACGATCCTCAAACCAGTGTTTTCATCCATTGACAAAATCTACATGGAAGAAAATGCAGTTATTGATGATAAAAATTTTTAGCTTTTCAGGGTAACGTTGTTTAAAAAGTTTTTTAAACTATTGTTTAGATTCGTGTAAATTGACCATACTAATCGATTTCAGGCCATCGCATCTTATGCCTGATAGTCCTGACACCCTTTTCAGACTTAAAAATTGTTTCAGTGTTTATTTCATTGAAAGATATGGAATGATATATACCAGTAGCAATCTTGGAAAGATACTAACGATATAATCTGTTGATTAAGGGGTCGCAGTGCCTCCGTCTATGTTATTCGTTAGAAGATAATTTGCCTAATTAACTTTGCTGACTCATCAGATTTTTAATCTTTTTTTTCTGCCTTTTCAAATGGCCTAAGTTCTGTTTTCAGTATACTTTGGCTCGATACTCACTCGAAGTTTACATGTACTCCGCAATTTAATTATTTCTTAGTTTTTTATAAATCACCTTTAATTTTTAATTGACTTGACTGTTTTTTGATTGAACTGACTATTTTTTGATTGATTTCACTGTTTTTTTGAAGGAACAAACATGCCACCATAAATTGTTTAACGGTTACAAATGAACTGACTTCATTACAAGAAATAATAAGTTTTTGACTATTTATCACATTTATTTGTTACAAAGCTCGTTTTAAAATCTTTTGATAAGATATTAAAAAAAAAAAAAAAAAAAAAACGCTTTCGTCTTAAAACGCCCTCTTTTTACGTGTGAAAATTTTCATGAATTATACGGCAATCCTGAAAAGTATTGCTCTTGCTAAAGGGCTAAAGGTGTCTGATTAAATGGAATTGACAAAATGAACAACGCATTACAATATGATTGCAATGATAAATAGATTTTGATAATTGATATTACAGTATTTTGAAAAGATACTTTCCATAACAAGATGTTTACTTAGAATACAATCTATGTAAATATGACTTATATCAATTGTTGTTAAAAGACACTTTTATTCATTTTAATTAACGTGACTTGCTCATTCTGATCGTTTCATAAAACAAAACTACAGATAATTCATTCCCTATCAAATTTCCGCTACCAAACACTTGATATGACAAAATAGTATCACTTGACTGTCATTTAAAAAATATGACAAACATTATATGCTCTGCAAAAAGCTTTATGTCAACAATAATGTATACGTAATCTGGCATGCTGACTATAAAATTTGGTCTGGATATGCTGGTTTATGACAAAATTTACAACAGCAAATGAATATGAGAATCCTAGGAAAAGAGAAATATTATGACGTTAATAATTTTCTTAAAGCTAAAGCCAGCTAGCTATTAAAGAAAGTTACCTAAATTAAAATATATTTTGTTACCTAAATTAAAATATATATTGCTAACTAAATTAAAATAAATGTTGTTAACTATATCAACAACATTTAAGAGCCCAAAATAAGAGACCTGTTTTATAATCAAAAGTAAATATAACGAATGAGGTTTATTTGATATTTTGTTCCCAATAATAAATCCTATTTGATATGCATTGGGAGTAAAATATGTTACAAAATTGTTTAAATCGAATAGTTTCGATATTTCATGTAAATATTATATATAGAAACTAGATACTGCAATGCACTGGTAGACTTATTTCTTACTTCCTACTTAAAGTCAAATTTGAATTTAAATCTAGGAGTTAGCAAATACCGGATAACCTGGTATTATCGTAACTTTCTTATGCTGACCGGGAATGGGTTTAAATGATAGAAGAGTGGATTATATGATATATTTATAAAGACAAGTATCAAATTAAAAAACGTTCATAAATATCCATTTAAAAAAATATTTATACTATTTATTCCATTTTCTTTTTAAAAACCTTTTACTACGTTGCAGTACTTACAGGTGTAATTTTTTAATTACTATTGTAATATATGTTAACTATAATCTTTGTGACAAACTTGAATCCCCATTCAGTGTTTCGCATGTAAATTATACATCAGGGGAGTAATTAGTTAAGAAATGTGTGGTTGTTTCACAGGTATTCTTGGAATGGCCATCGATATATTTTTCAGCAAAATCTAGGATGGCAAAACAATTACAGGTAAACTTCGAAAGCATCGTTGATGAAACTGTTAAGCCACCATGAGAATAAATTAAAATATGCGTCGTTAACTATATCATTTATATCGCCAGTTAGCTTAACCTGGCAGCCGCAGGACTTTGATCGTTTACATAGTTTTATAATATATAACCATCAATTTTTGACGCAAATTTGCTACTGTCAATAACAAGAACATTTCCAATGATCTCAGTGTCCTTTTCTTGTAATTCGTCATAGACAAATGACAAATGATGATAAAGCAAAGCTAAAATCTGCATCTTCCGGTAAGTTTTCATCCCAAAAATTAATATTTTCTTTTAGTAAAGACCAAAAAAATAAAATTCTTTCTAAATTAAAGTCTTCTTTTAAGCTGACCAGAAGTCTATCACCACCACTCATCTTTCTGTATTGTGAAAACCTTCGTTAAATAGGGCCACTCTGTAATCAACTTGTCAATAAAAACATAGCCATATAGTCCTTCAATTAATATTACCTGCAAGCTGAGGGTTGAGATTAAAGTTGATCATGATAGTTTAGTTATGTGCAATAACTTTATTATGAAAGGTGGAGTTTGTAAAACGTCTAAAATATAATGATATCAACATGATTTCCAACATTTACTTGTTTAAAATTCGTAAGCAAAGATCTCCCCAGTGCACTTTTAATGTACGTTTCTCATCATACGAAAATAATTAACGAATAGTTGATTTAATGCAGATGTAATAAGGGCCGTTAAATTATCTGCCTTTTTTAAATCTTTCTTACATTTTTTGTAACTTAAACAGAATAAAGCACAGTTCGAGTTAAGAAATTGGTTTAAACCTTTCTAATGTATTTAAAAAAATAAAATTTTATTTGTCAAGAAGATTCTTCTTGAAATTCCTTAATGCACGATATGCTTTAAATTTGGTGTTGAGTTTTTCTCACATCCGTGTTGTACATCTTTACAAAAATTCTAACATACTAGTTTAAAGTCTACTTAGAAATACCTCTTTAATATGGAAAGAATCAACCTGCTATAAAACGTCGTTATAAACATTTTATGAGCATAAGAACCTTAAAAATCGAAGAACTGAGTTTAACAACTGCAAAGTTGAGATGACTTAAGCAGTATTTGTTAAGCTAGTCACCGCCAGGAGGAGTATTATCAGTGGTAAGGAGCAGCGTCAGTGATATAGAGCAGTTCAAGCTGGGACTACACCAAGACTCAATACTCAGTCTATATTCTCGATCTGATCATGGATGTCATTACCAAAAAAAATCTTCACTGAGGAGAAAGAAGTAGGCGAGAGGAAAGCAAAATACCTTCTTTAATTAAAAACTATTTCAAAAATGGCATGTTTCTACAATTTTTAGCCTTTAATTTTGCTGAATTTTTTTTTTTTTTTTTTTTTTGTAGTGTTAAGATATAAGATATATCTACCAAGTCAGGAAATATTGTCCTGTTGTATGGTATCTAGTTTTTTTTTTTAAGTTTTATGTAATGTTATATAGTTTTTAATGGTTAGCCAAATTAATCTGATTTTCGCATTTTTTTGACCATTCATATAAATCCAATATGGGTTCTCTCTCACCCCCATCCTTTTTTATACTTTGCCATTTATATAATTTCAATAACATTAATTTTTTCCAAAAATTTTTCCAACGCTGATGAAACACTGTTTCTAGCAGAATGATGACACAAACTAGAACATCTTGTAATATGAATGATTTTACAAAATTTCAATATTTTTTTATCAACAACAAATTTTGAAGCAGTGGGGTAACATTTTTAGCGGAGGAATCGCTTGAAATATAATTCTAGGTGAAAAAAGTAATTCTATATCTTTTTCACATGTTTATTCTGGGGATAATATTTTGATCAGTTTTGTATGTTACAGTTTCCCAATATATGCTGAGGTTTTATCAAATTTAGTGAGTTAGGGCATGGCTTTATTTAATTGATGAAAGCTTTGGTGGTTTGGCTACCTGTTTATACAATTTATGAAAAATTTAGGATAGTTTACACTTTTAATTAAAAGTTTTAGCAAGTTTATGACCAGAAAACTTTGGTTGCTTCCTCCGAGAAATTAAAAAAGCCTGGGTAAAATTATTAGATCTGTATGTTAAATATTGATTTTTACTAAAAGGACGTCATTAGGATTTTATAAGGAAACCAGGCATATCAACTGATTGATGACTTTGTCTTGCTATTATATTAGGATGTATAACAATAGGATAGTTCAAAATGTTTTAAATATATTGCACAATATAGCATGTTGATTTATAAGATAATATATAGTTTTCACTTGTGAGCTATATTTTCTTTTTAATAAGCATTTTTTCCAATCTTTTATAGTCTTTGGTATTGATTATTTCTGAAAATTTTGGTGAGGATGATATGGCTTGTCTTATGAGAAGAAGAGGAGTATGATATAATTTTTATTTTCATAAATTTAGGCTTTGTCACTTCGTTCTGAATCCCCCTTCCCCATTTTTTATCTCATGACTGAACAAATATTATGTTATTTCATCTAATTAATTTTCTATATAAGCATATTTTTCTCAAACTAAATTCAATGGTGAACCTCTCTCTAGATCAAAATCCACTTCTGTGTAGATATTTTCCATTAATTCTATGTGTTATATTATATATTTTAATTAGTTTATAAACATTGCATGCGTGCATATTAGAAAAAAAGATTATCTTAACTTAAGAAATTTTAAAATCTTTTCAAAGGAAATTTATATCTTTTGATTTCCAAGCTTATTAATGTGAGGCAAACATCCGAAGTAAAATTTTTTATATACTTTCAAAGTCAGCGGAAAATTTCCAACTGTTTGGTTTAAATTCATAAAAATGAAGACAATATAGATGTTTTTTTCTGCTTTTGGAACTAATCACAATAATAATCATTTAGAGAGTCTGACCATTATTTATAGGGTTTTAAATAATTGATTTGTTTTGCTAAAGGTATAGCGGTTTCATTAAATAAAGCAAGAGCTAATGGCACATTTGCAATTCTCTGTTTATGTCGTAGATTTTATGGAAATCTCCCCAAATTATATAAACTCTGGGGCGTGAAACAGTAATATTTGTCTCATTGTAATTAAAAGGCGGGAGCACATTTCTTTTCCATTTAAAAGATTGTTAAAATTTTTAACCAAATGAACACAATCACGAATTAAGCTCACATATTACTGAGTGCTATGTAGGCTCCAAATTGGAACGGTTGTTAAACCGAACAGAAAGTCTATTTAATTCCTGTTTTTTTCAAAGAAAACAGAGTGTTGCTAATTTTTCTTTGTTTCTATCCCAACCAATCTTACTTCCTGGTGCAGAATACCTGCTGACCATTCTTCGAGTATATATAAAAAAAAAAAAAAAAAAAAAAAAAAAACAGAATGGAAAGTGAATTACAGTATAAGTTTATAAAAAGACCAGATTTCGGTAAAAAAGAAGTAGCTAAAATAAAAATAAGAAAATAAATAAGGGCTTTTGAGCCTTTGCAAATAAGAAAGATCAAGGACCTCGAGCCTCAAGTCGAACTGAAACAAAAGGTTTAGGCAATAAATATATTTTTCTTTTTACCATTTGCATAAAGTAATATGAAACAGAATACAACAGGATAGATAGAAAGTACAGTACTGAAACTATTCCTATTTGAGCTTACGGTAAAGAAAATCGTTTGTTTCGAGGTGGGTTCCAACTCTAGGATCCGGAGAGGTACGGTGTTTCATGCCTTTGTCCTCCAAATTTTGTTTTATTTTTTAAGATTTCTTCTTAAATGCTATATGCACCAATTAGCCAAATCTTGGTGGGGTATGCAGCTAGTTAATATATAATACTGTAACCGCTGTAAACGACTTAAAACAAATATATTGGAATATTTTTGTTCATATTTTACTAAAAAGTTTTATATCATCAAAAGATTCTTATACAAACTATTCTTTATAGTTTAGCGTTCTTTCTGATTTAAAGTATAAACTCATTTGAAGTACAGGTCATCTGCATCATTTGTGAATTAAATAAAGAAACTATATTACTATTAGCAAATATTTATAATAGGAGGTGCGCCTGTTAGTTACGCCTTCTATTGCTAAATTTATAAATTCATTTACACACATATAATAATCTTTCAGTGTTTTGAAAACATACGTTTTAAAAAAACAGGCCCTTATTTCTGCCTCTTAAATGTGTCATATAATTCCATGCATAGAGTAGGTCATGAGGTAAATTGTAACCAGCAATCATTTTTACACCTCTCTCATGATAAATTTAGGTGAGAACTCAGGGGAACTTAACGGGGAAAGCAGGTATAACATGGATAGTTATTGCTAATTATATTATTATTAAACTATGTTAGTAAGAAACAAAA
>JAUZNK010002419.1:0-11477 GCA_035046665.1 Euphysa ruthae
TGTGTGTGTGTGTTATATATATATATATATATATATATTTTTTTTTTGTAATAAAAGTTTTAAAGTTTTATTGTCATAAAAAATTGTTAAAATTTTTATTTAAGATGCATTATAATTTGTAATTGAACGGTAAGAATCATTACATCTTATTTTCTTTCTTCGTGTGCATTTATTTCAATTTTTTACATTTATTCGTTTTATTTATATTAACCGCAATTAAACGTAACCCTTACAGAAGGTTATTTTCATTTTCACAGAACTCTTAAGAATTTTATTTGGCGCCTCAAACAAGGGTTCTATGAACAGACATTCGGTATTCTTGCTGTAATTAATCTTCTAGATTTCCTCTCCGATTTGAGCATAACAAATTCAGTTAATTTTTGATTTTGCTCTGTATATATACTAAGTTTTAATTATTAACTGCGTAAATACCTATGTTTTATAAAATTAATCGAGTATATCTCTATTTATTTTGTCTTTATGATACCTTACGGCTTTTTGCTTATATATTAATTTTTTTAACAGGGAGCAACATGTGTATTTTATATGTAATGTGATATTTGAAAATATATAATAATAATAATTCTATTGATGGTGATGTGTAAACAAATCGTCGTCCAGGTGAATCAATATGTCATTCGAACTTATTTGAATTTATGTTTTTTCTTAATTTGAACATAACTTATTTCAACGTTTAAAAAGGTATTATTCTTCCAAATTTACTAGATTATTAACATACTATATATATTATTACTAGATTATTAATATACATTTAAAAAAATGTGTTGTACTTTTCAAGTATATCGATATAAACCGAAATGTAAATTCTTACAACAAAGTCTATTTCTAGATATTACCACTTGCTACCGACGTGTTACAGACATGTTTCTGTATATATTGTTATAGATTTTGTTAAGGTTTACTGAATGTTTTGCATTCCCAAGTTTATACTTTTTAAATACGTGAAATTAATGTTGACGTAAATAGAAATGACAATCACGATTTTATCTCCTTTGTAAAGATTTTTGAACTTTGTTACTTTCAAGCTGCATTTTTATAAACATCTGTCATTTTCCCTGAAATTATACGACAAATATCTTTGAAATTTAAACTATGAAACCATTTAAAATTCAAACCAAACAAATTTTTAGAGAATAGGCTTTTAATCATGACGTTCTTCTACGCTATAATGCTTAACCCTCTTTCTGGGGGAGTCTGTTTTCCGTTACATTCCTTTAGGCGGATGGGGTATTTTTTTTAAAATAGTTGCCAAAAATACTTATTTTCTTTAAATGTGAATATTTCAACCTCTAGAAGGTTCGTGAAATCCTACGTAGGTTGAAATTATAGATTTTCAGTTGAAGCATACATATATTAAAAATAGAAATAAATTTTTTGAAAAATAAATAGAGAGATCCCTAGCAGAATTAATTGAAATTTTCAATAATTTTTGTGGAAGAACATTTTTTTTCTCGGATAAAAGCTTCTAGAAATGATATTTTAGTGATTTTTTCTATTTTGAGAGGCTGTAAGAAGACTCAAATTTTACTAATGAAACAAAAAAATGCCTTTTTTTAAAAATAAAATAAACGAGAAATAGTTCCTAATAAATGATAGCTTATGTAACGTTACTTTAAAATAATTATTCTATGAGGAATCTATCTATGTAGATATCTACAAAGTTCTTGTTGAATGATATAGCTCAAAACAATTATTAATACATAGTATAAGCTTGCATGCCTTACACTCATAGGTACTTCGCTTGCCGGTTCTTTTTCGCTTATTCTCACCTTGCCTTCTAAGAAATTCTCGTTCTGCTGGACAGCAAACATATAGTTTGCATTGGAAAAAATTTATGGAGATTGGAAAAAAGACTGTCAGAAACTTAATCTTTTTGTCAGTGAAAATGTATGGCACATAAATAGACTTGCTAATTTCTAAAAATAACCTAAATTTTAAAAAGTAATTCCCTGAAATTTTTAGCTACATGTTCAACTGCTCAATATGATAATAATTTTTATGGATCAAATATTATGACACAACAAAGATTAAAATAAAATTTTGACAACTTAAAGCATTAGGATGCTGGTGTAAATATTAATAAAATATTAATTTTTGTGGATTTTAGCTTTAAATAAAAATTCAATCCAATGGTTATGGTACAGTAGTGAAACAAGCTTTAACTTTCATGCCCGAAAGGTGTCAAGAGATAAAATGAGATCGAAGCAGTGATGTGTCCACCTAACTGTCACCCGGTGGTACGAGAAAACTGATATCTTAAAGTGAACCCAAAGTTTATAAACTAATGTAGCTCAGTATGTAGAGTATTTTAAATGATGGATAAATTCTTTTATATCAATAAAAAATCACTGAAATTGTGATTATTTATCATCTGGGTTTTCAAACCGAAGTGTTGAAACATAATCATTTTAATGGAATCAGGGCTGAAAAAAGACGCTTTGTAGCAACGGTGATAGACCGAACTCTTTTTGTGTTTTCCGATGATATCACTGATTCATTAAAAATTTTTGCGTCAAAAATGTTTTATGGTTTATCCAAGTTAGTTGAATTTTCTTGTTGAATATTTGATAGCATTCAGTGACATAGAGCTTGTTTGGGAACAAGGAACAATTGTTTTTTTTTAAATGTGATTATTTAGGCATATACAGTTATGTGAAATGCTTCCAATGAACATATTATTTGGTTAACCAAATAATATGAATAAATTTAGTCAGAATGATTTAAAAATAAATATATGTCATAACTGGGAAAAAAGGTTAATAATTTCAAATTAAATAATGATTTGAGCTCCAAAACCTGGATATCGGTTTCAAAACACGCCTGGACACCTCACTGACACTTTGTCGCTAATTTTCGTGTAAAACGAGTTTATTGATTAAATAGGTTACTGGAAACAAATAACTTCTCAAGCATTCATTATTAATACTTAAAATCTGAAATTTAGTTATTCAGTATGTTATACATTTGTTTGCTGATAGGGGATTTTATGTTATGATGTTGTATCCTTTGACAGATGTTACGAGATTAAATTTGTTTAAATCCTGCTCAACTAAATGAGTATTACATCTGTAATATTGAAGGAGACAGAATTGAAGCAACAAAATAGAAGAAGAGGATTTCAGTTTAAAAGAACATGTTAAACTTATATCAAACATGAAATGATTCTGTAAAGTTGCAATTCGTCATATCGATTATATATTGTGCTTTGCTTTTTTGTTTATACTGGATTGAAGAAGGGAGGGTTTGTTCTTCAATGATATAATGAACTTCGTGATATTACTGAAAAAATTTCCCAAGAAGTATGTACTGCAGTTGAAATTAAACCACAACTAACTCCATTAACCGGAGAACAGTTTAAATAAAAACTGTAACAGGTGACTAAGCACTAAAAGAAACTGCAAGACAATAATCAGAACAGTGTTAAGGTCTTAATGAAAAACGAAATGTGTCACTACAATTCAAACAGAATATTGCTTGATCAATCGTTGATTTTTTTGTGTTTAATTTGCTCTGCTTTTACTGTATATTCATTTATTATTAATATAATGATTATTATTTCCAACATTTGTTATTTACAATTGCTTATACAGGATAACCGCTTCAGTGAATATATCACTGTTAACAGTGAGGGTCCTGTTTTGGGCATTAGCTCTATTTAAAGCATCAATTCGCACTACGGAAAACTCAGCACTAAAATGTAGTTCTTCTTCCGAGTAAGTTTGAATCATAGACTTTAAAATCAAAACATTGCTGCACATTACATCGTACGGCCATATTATGAAAATAGAACGTTAAGGAAAAAAATTTAATATCTTTATATGTAAACGTTTGAAACTGGTCTGATTTAACTAAAACAGATGTGCACTGTTTAAAGTTCACATTGACAAAAAAATTTTAATGTTGAAGTTTAATGTTTTAATTGTAAAATCACAAATTCTTTAGAGGTTTCATTAACCAATTTTTCAAATATTATCGGTATAAAAGGTCAATAAATATTATGTAGATGGCATAGCTATGTAAAAAAGGAAAATACGAAACCCAGATTTTATTATTTATATTCAAAAATTAAATTTTCAATTTGTTAAACTTTAAAGTTATTTTCTAAACTTACTTTAAATTACATGGATTTTAATACCTGCCAATTTCTTTTACACCGATTTCTTCTCTAGTGGCCTGTTTTATGAGTGGCTACACCATGTAAGTTCTTTGAGAAAGTACTTTTTAAATGTCTCTATTTTTTTCCCTATTTTGAGGATAAACTATGAATACTTCCATTAAAAATCTACGATAAAAATAAGAATTACCAAAAGTCTAAACTTGGAAGACTAACTCGGCAAAGAAATTATTGAGACAGCTATACTGGTTACTACACAGTACAACCTAAGGCAAACACACATTTACAACATTGATGAAGAGAGGAAGGGAGGAAATCTGTATGTTTCAATGTAAAGATTGTCCCATAAATTTGTGCACACGATTGTAGTATATAAGTTATCGTTATTTACACTAACTGTATCATAATAAAAGTTCATATTAAACGTTTTAATTTTGGGATACTGTGCATCTAATAAAATTAGACACTTAAGAAGTTGAAAGACGGTTTCCGTTAAATGATTAATTTATGTTTCATTTTGCGTTTTCATACCTTAAATGTGCTTTTTGCATAGTACATAGTAACAATTTGAAAAGTAAAAGAAACATTTTAACTTCTTCTTAACTTATTTCAAAATAAACATTTCCTGGTTCTTTGGTAACAGAGGAAATTCCTTTGTAAATCAATTAGGTAAATTTGAGTAACACTTACTGTAATGAGTAAATCTTTCAGATACCAATTCTTCCACCACTATTTTCTGAGGCATGGAGGAAATAAAATGGGTGAATAAAGTAGCATTCAGCAGAAATATTCATCCTTTACCATCACTTTTTTAAACGATTTTATCAAAGTACGGGTATCAGAAGTTGACCGTGGTATATACGAATCGTGCAATGTTTTGGGTGTGATTATTAAAGTTGGTTTGAATAAAATTTTTTATAGAATTGGCATAACGGAAAGAATGCAGAAATCGTTATATGTTCGAAATTAATAAAATTATATAGTACAACCAGATAATAGGTGAATGTAGGCTACAAATGGTGTAACTATTCGATAATTTGTCAAAGTAATTTGTGTTCATATATAACAGGCAAAAAATTGTTAAAACGTAAAAACTTCTAGCTGCCACAACATCTTATTTTGATAATCTATTCATAAAATTTGAAACAGTCTTTAATTTTAATTAGTTTTGATTTTTTTCTTTCATTTTTTCATTCATTTCATCAGATGTTCATAAGTGGGATTAAAAATACATTAAAAACGTGCTTTTTTAACTTTTTAAATTATTTTATATCTCTCTTAACTTCCAAAGGCATTTTTTGAACATATTAAATCTCTTGAATAAATCCCTGATTTATAAACAAAACATTTGCATGAACAAAAAATTTTTGACGATTTCCGTAGTCCTTCCTTCATGCCAATTCTTTAAAACATTTTATTTAAATGAACTTTAATAATCTCGCCCAAAAATTTACACAATTCGTATCTGCCACGGTCAATATGCCCGTACTTTGACAAAAATGTTTAAAAAATTTGATTTACTACAAGCTCAGCACGAATGCATTCTTTCAAACACATGCATCTGTTTGGACTTCTGTGTCTGGAAATAACTAAGGGCGTAAAGAATTCAAATATAAATATTTTCTAATGAAATAAAAAATTTCTTTTAAGGTCTCAATAAGTTTTATATGTCTACTTTGGCAGTATCGCAAAAGATGGTTTATAGCGTTCACGAAAAGAAGGATAAAGTTACTGGTATTTTACAATCGGACAGTCGAGGCAAACACAATAACCATCGTGTTTAAAGAGCAGAATAAATAAATAATCGTGCGTATAAAATTCTTACCTGACGTTGATTTCCATTAATTTAGGGCTGGAAAAAGTAAAAAGTATCAGGAGCCTGGGTTAACCATTTAAAGTAGGATGATTTCTATTAAAGGGAATGCAAAACAGAGGAAAAGCCCTGCGTCAAATCTTCGCACTACCGTTTCTTTTTCAAAACATTTTTTAATATAAATTTTCACATAAAAACGAAAGTTAAAATATAGTGATCAGCAGAAAACAAAAAGAGTCTTCAAGACTTCCACATTACTAGGATGCTTTCCTCGTGTCAAGAAAAAATAGAGATAAACTGATTAGAAGTAAGAAATACTTTTGCAGGTAGTTTTTCAGCTTGGAAGCATGATAACTCTACCAAAAGCCGATGTTGGATCAATTTTCTACAAAGAAAAGCTAACCTTCTATAACTTATTGACTTCAGAAAACGCAGGGTTGTTGCGCAATCTGGACCAAATGAAATTAAAGTTTGTGCAGGAAACGATATTGTTAGTGCATTTATACAGGTTTTAAGGACTATCTTCGCAAATCATTGAAATATAGAAAAATTAATTTGTTGATCTGACAGTTGTGTCCCTCAAAATATAGATTCACATATCTCTTAAGATGTCATGAGATATTGAGTAAACAAAGTCAAGAAAACATGATAACTATGAAATATTCATTAGCTAGTCGCTCTTGTATTCAAGAAGTTGCAGCAGAAGTTTGAACATGCAATGCAAGTGACCAAATACTATTCATCATTGTCTTTCCTGAGTGGCCACCATAAAGTTAATAGAAATCCTCCTAATCCCGTAATACAGATGAAAGATACTGACTTCAAGAACTATCAGAATTCTTCAAAAATGCTCCGATTCTCCATTATTCAGTGTACTAAAATATGTCATTTGAAATTTTCAGAAAAAGATCAGCTACTCAAAGTTATATACAAACTATCTCATTCAGACACTGATTTCTATCAGGCTTTTATCTAAAAATGAACGCAAGTGCGCCGCGACTTGCAACTGCAAGTCAGATAACATCCATCCATTTCAGTCAATGGAGATTACCCAAGAATCCGAAAAAAAATTCTCGTGTCCAGAAAGAAATTGTCGAATAAACGAGTATCTCAAACAAAAAATATAATATTAAACCAATGTCATATTTAATGTCAATGGTTTATTGACAACATTAAGCCTTCATTGCAAAAACTGTACAAAGAAGCTGCCTCTTCTCGATCTATTAGTTTTGAGGTTTTTGAGGCTGCAATCAAATAAAATTCTTTAAACATTATCTTCAAAAATTAGAGCTTATAACATATGCATAGTTCTTCGATTTTATTCAATAAATTTTCTAAATTTATAGGTGTTGCTCAGAATATTTCTTTTAAATGCATAATCCAAAGTCCCATATCTTAAAACCTATTCCCATTGTAGTATGTGCAGAATGTATGTATTTAAAATGCGATAGAAGCTTTTTCAAATTTTGAAGTTTGTGATTTTTTGAGTAAAAAGAAAAAAAAGACTTAAAATTTAAAAGCCTAAAAATAACAATTTGGCCATTGATTTGCTAAAAGTGATTATTGTTTCTTGCAATGGAGAAAAAGTTTGTCTGAGAGTGAAAGAGTGAGAGTGAGAATGTTATATTTATAGTGGAGAACCAACCAATTGCCGAGACAATATTTCCAGATGGGCCCACGTGGCGGGTATTGGACTACTTATTGCGCCCATTTGCGGCTACGAAATTCGCTCAACCAAACAACCCACCAATTTCAGCTAGCCTTGCATTACGCAATGAGTTTTTTTCAGAAACTCAGAGATAACATGGAAATAAATTTCCACCAGAGGAGGGAGTGGAACACGTAACACTTCGCACCGTAATCAAACGTCCTACCATTGTGTCAACCCCGCTAAGTACAGTTATACTTTGCTTAATTGACCATATCATCATCATAATATTTCATTATAATATAATGCTGAAACTATGTTCTTTAAAATAACAAGCAAAGAATGGGAATGCTAAACCAAATGGTTAAGAATAATTGATTAATTGAATAATTGATCAACAGCAGTGTATGAACTTTTCTTGTTATGCAATTGTATACTATCTACGCTAGTTAAATATGACATTTATATTCTATATGCTTCAAAAATGAAACAATTTTGGTGAATAATTTAGACTATGCTCTAATTTGAAATATCCAGAAAAATAAGTTTCTATAAAGAACATATCGGAAAAATATTCCTATCTCCAACTGCTTGCAATTTCGAAGTTTTTATTATTAGAGATAGATTTGTTTTCATGTTTTGTATACATAACGTCTTTGATACTGTTCTTCAAATAAAATGCATCAAAAGTATACTAGGTTTAATTGGATTCAAACCAAACTATGCTATTTGACCACCATCATCCTGGTTAAAGTGTGTTAAACGGAACATCGTTTGCAATGGAATAATTCACAAAAGTAAAAATTCAGTGTGTGAATATTTTTACGAAAAAAGCTGCGAATGACTTATGTTGATAACTGGAACAGCTCTCCTTAAAATGGTTATCCTTAGTATTTTCATTGTGGTTGCGAAACTTAAAACAGTCTTTTTATTTAATAGTTTTTTTCAATGTAGAATCTTATGGCTGTTCTTAGCCTGTCGTCATTAAAGAAACCAGCATTATTCTGACGCCTTCTAATTGTAGCAGTTGTTTCTTTGATTACTACTTAATCCAAAACACAGTCATTTCAATATAAAAGTCTCCAGTTTTTGACAAATGTTATGCAGTAAAAACAAGTATCAGTAAATAATTTCTACTTGAAATCCCAACAGTTTTAGTAAGCATATGGACCTTGCTTTAGCAATTCCAACCGATAATTTTTACTGTCACCCAAGCTGATAAAGAAAGTTTTCTATCACACTTCTTTTACACAGGTGTAAAACTATACGGACCAGTTATCCAGGGAGTTAATATACACCATCTCCAAGAATAAAAAATTTTGCTCTAACTTTTTTAAATATATTTTCGAGTGCATTCAACACTTCATTCCGCGTTGCACGGTGGTACAGTGAAGTGTGATGTAGCATTCTTGAGTCATATACACTAACAGGAACACCAGAAGCAACATCAATAAAATGTATGTTTGCCCCAACTACTGCTCGAGTGTTTATATTATACTTTCGTTTACGTTGAGGAAACTTCTACATGAGTACTTTATATAGCACCGAAAACCTAAAGTATCCTATATTTACTTTCAACATAAATTTTTTCAACTATGTTTGCGTATTTTTTCATGAGTATGAGAACAAAATTAATTCATTTGAAATTAAGTTCACTTCATGGAAAAACGTACAAGTAATGTTTAATGCCGTTGTTTTTCCGTTAGCTTGCTGACTTGTTTGTTTGAATGCTCACTTGTTCGCTTGCTCGCTTGCTTGTTTGCTCTCTCGCTCACTTGCTTGCCTTCTTCTCTGCTTGATAGCTTAATTGTTTGATTTTTTCTTGTTTGTTGCTTGCTTGTTGCTTGCTTGCTTGCTTTCTTACTTGTTACCATGTTTGTTTGCTTGCTCGATTGCTTGCTCGGTGGTTTTCCTGTCCCCTTGCTGGTTTATATTTTTTCTTTCAGTTATGATCTTTTGCTTGCTGGCCTTCTAGCTTACTAGATTTCTTTCGTTTTGTTTGCTTGTTCACTTGCTTGTTTACTTTGCTTGCTTGCTCGCTCAATTGCTTGTTTGGTTTGCTTGCTTGTCCGTAGTAAGCTTGATTGCTTTCTCAAATAATTGCTTGTTTTTTGCTTGCTTACTTGCTTGTTTGGTCTCTTGTTTGCTCGCTCACTGATGCACGGTCTTGCTTAATTGTTGATTGCTTTCTTGATTCTTGTTTTCTTGCTTGCTTGCTTGCTCATTGTTTACCTTCTTGATTGCTTAAATAATTGCTTGTTTGTTTGATTACTTACCCACCTTTCGCTCACTTTCTTGTTTACTTACTCTTTTGCTCCCTCGTTTGCCTGCTTTCTTGCTTAAATGCTTTGTTGCCTGCATGCTTGCTTGTTTCATTGATTGCTTGCTTGCTCTCTTGCTTGCTCCAACGCTTCCTTGTGTGATTCCTTTGTCGCTCTTTTCCTCCCTTTCATGCTTGCTTGATTACTTGTTTATTTACATGTTTATTTGCTTTCTTTCTTGATTTGTAGCATTCTTGCATGCTACCTCGCTTGTTTGTTAGTATATTTGTTTAATTGCTGGCTTGGTTTACTGCTTGCTTGCTCCCTTTTATGCGTTACGCGTGATTCCTTGCTCGTACACTTGCTTGCTCGTGCGTTTGCTAGTATACATGCACCCTTGCTTTCCTTCCTGCATGAAAGATTTCTTGCTGGTTTAATTGCTTACTTGCTGTGATGTTTACTTGCATGTTTGCTGGCTTAATTGCTTGTTTAGTTGCTTGTTGGCTTGCTAGATTGCCGCAATCAATGCTTGTTTGATTTTTTGTTTGCTGGCTTATTTTTGTGCTGGCTTAATTGCTTGATTTCTTAAATACATTTATGTTTGTTTTATTTCTTGATTTCACACACGCTTGCATTCCTGCTTATTTGATTTCTTCCTTCTTTGCCCAGCTCGTTTGCTAGATTTTTCCCTTGCCCGTTTGACCCTTTCTGACTTGTTGTCTAATTTGATTACTTGCTTGACAGTTTGTTTGCTTGCTTGTTTTATGATTGCATTCTAACTTGATAATTTGCTTGCTTGCTTGCTTACCTGGTTGCTTGCTTGCTCTGCTGCTCGCCCGTTTCCTTGAATTCTTATTCGCTCCTTCGTGCGCTGCCTTGATTACTTACTAGCTTGCATACGCGCTGGGTCGCTAGTTTCCTCTCGTGCTCCTTTGCTTGCTGGTTTGTTGGTCTTCTTGCTGGCTTGCATGATTGCATGTTTGCTTGCGTGATACCTGGCTTCCTAGCTTACTTTCGTTATTGCTTGCTTTCTTACTTAAGACTTGTTAGAATATTTTTTTACATATTTACTTGCTTGTTTTCTTCCTTGTTTAGTTGCTTGCTTGTTTATTTAGTTGCTTGATTGCAGGCTTATTTTCTTGCTAGCTTGTTTACATGCTTGCCTTGATGCATGCTTGTCTACTTGCTTGCCAACTTGATTGGTAGCTTACTGGTTTGCTGGCTTGCTGGTTTGCTGGCTTGCTGGCTCGCTGGTTTGCTGGCTTGCTGGCTTGCTGGCTAGATGTCTTTCTGGTTTGTTGGCTTGCAGGATTTTTGGCTTGCTGGCTTGCTGGCTTGCTGGCTTACTGGCTTGCTGGTTTGCAGTCATGCTGTCTTGCTGGATTTCTGGCTTGCTGACTTGCGGGATTTCTGGCTTTCTGGCTTGCTGGCTTGATGGTTTGCTGGATTGCTGGCTTGCTGGTTTGCTGGCTTGCAGGATTTCTGGCTTGCTGGTTTGCTGGCTTGCTGGCTTGCTGGCTTGCTAGCTTGCTGGTTTGCTGGTTTGCTGGCTTGCTGGCTTGCTGGCTTGCTGGCTTGCTGGCTTGCTGGCTTGCTGGCTTGCTGGCTTGCTGGCTTGCT
>JAUZNK010002420.1:0-11477 GCA_035046665.1 Euphysa ruthae
AATAATAATTGTAATCACTGATTGATAAGATAATCAAGGATAACTCATTTCCAGTTCGATAAATCTTCAAAACTCCATCTCGTTGGTAAACGATTGACTCTATCGCCATATATTAAAAACTTTGGTTGTTAAATTGACGAAAGCTTAAATTGGAAGTTCCAAGTAGAAGAATTTTGCAAAAAACTTAGCCGATCTAACAGTATGCTCTGAAAATTTCGTCATTATGTTCATAAAGCGACTAATCGCTTTTTATGTTTTTCATTATTTTCCTCTCATTTAAGTTATTGTTGCCAAATCTGGGACCAGCAGGAAAACCTTGTCAATAAATTGCTTACTATTCAACGTCATTCTCTCAGAATAATAACATTTCGTTCATTTAAATCTAATGTTTCTGAAGTTTTTACTGACTTAAAGATACCTCTTCTTTCTGTTCTAGTTAAGGTTGCTTATATTATTTGTTTTTGATTCCTTGAAAAACAACTTTCCAGGCCCTTTTTCAAACTTTTTTATTGAATCTTGCAACATTCATAACTATCAAACCCGAAATACTGTGAACAGTAACCTCAGTTTATCTAAGTTTCGCAGCATTCGTTAAGGTAAGTATTCAATTAAGTATCAATGTGTGGCTTAATGGAACAAATCATTGGGCATTATCGTATTTTTTTTCAACAAATTATATGGAAACAGAGATTATCTCAATACAATATTTCATCTTAGCCGTTTTTAGTCCTCTTGTTTGTTTAAGAAACTATTTTATAATAATGTCGTTTAGTTTTATTAAAAAACCTTGCCAGATTTAGTAATGTTTGTTTTAGGTTTATCTCATTGCAATTTCGCTCCCTTTGCTTAACTTGATGTTTGGATTAGCAAAACTGATTCTCATTTTAAATATTAATTTTTGTATTTGAAAGTGTCACTCCTTTTGTTCAGCTTTTCACTTGTTAATTGATTCCTACTAGTATACAATCAATTAATTATATTACTGTTGTTTGTTGAACAGATTTGTATGTATATGATTGTATCTAGTAAATAAATTACTACTTATTTACTGTTACTTACTTAAGTTTTATAAAGATCAAAATTTTTTAAATTTTATTTTCTTTGAAGACTAAACTGCTGTGAGCATTATGTTCAACAAATGAGAGAATACGAAGAGAAATCTTTTGGAAAAATTTTTTTAAATATTGGGAATCGGATTGAGCTCAAACTTGTGAACCGTAAGATAGATGAGATGCAAAGTGGGTGCGGTAAATTTATTTATCTTTTGGAGTGTAACATCTCGCTTTTGACAACATTATATTGGCTCTAGTCAACTTTTTTGATAATACAAGACTGTGATTTCATCCTTTCAGTGTGCTATCTAGATAAATACATTATATTTTATTATTATATTATATTTAAATACAAGATGTTTTATCAAATCATCTGGTCGTAGCCGTTTATCATTAATTTTAATCTTCAAATTATTGGGTACCTTTGTTTGTAGTTTATGAAAAATATTAACTGGGTTTTGCCGCGATTAAATTAGATTTCGTTTGCATGAAGTCATTTATTTAGGTTTTTAAGATTTATGTTTAGAACATTAGACATTTATTTATATGTGCCAAAATTGTTCAACAGATTTACGTAATTTGCGAAATCTACTCCATGTTTCAAAACATCAGTATTGGAGTTGTATCCGTTAATATAGACAAACTGCTTTCGATATGTAAGATTTAAAAAAATCATTCACAGTACCTCTAATACCGTAGTGTTCTAGCGTTTTTAATAAAATCTTGTGATTTACATTATCGAAAGCTCTCTGTAAATCTATAAGCACTCCATCTACAGTCTTATTGTTATCCAGAGTCTTTCTTATTGTTTCAGTTATATTTAGTAATGTATAATTTGTATTATAAGACTTTCTAAATTCAAACTGTGAGTCGTAGAGACAGTTAAACCAAATAATAAATTGTATACTCCTTGTCTTTTCTAGAATTTTATTAATATTTGACAAGAGGCTTATCGGTCTATAATTATCTACGCTGAGTTTAGAACTTTTTTGAATATTGGAATGGTTTTTGCTGTTCTTAAGATTTCTGGATGAGTACCTGTTATGAAGGAAAGGTCAAAGAAATGACTAATATAATACTTAATCCAATTTTTATTAGTTTCAAGATAGTATTTGGTATAAAATTTTGTCCATTCGATTTCTCATCATTGAAATTAAGTTCTCGTTCTCAATGGCTGAACATTAGGCAACGGGTCATTTAGATGTTCAGAAAAAAAAATATAAAATCTCACGAGGATATTTTCAATAAAAAACTAGTAATAAGTTATTTGCAGCAATGCAGGATCGACTTTTATTTAAAGATACTTTATAATATTACTCAGTGTAACAAGCGGTTAATTAAAAACAATTTTTTTTTAAACGCTAAGAGGGGCATGAGGACCTATCGACTTAAGCGGCCGAAAGCCGACAATAAAAACAAAAATCTTTTTTCTAGGGCTCCTAACTTACCGAGCCTAATTAAACGATAACATCACAGTCAACAGAAAAATTCATTGTATAAAGTTTTATGGTTCAGTGCCAAGTGCAATGTTACCGCCATTATTTATAATGCAAAAAAAAACATAGAAATACAACCAATCAAAGCAAATTCTAAATGTAACTGTCATAACGAAAATGATTTTAGTCCGCGAGCTAAATGGGTATTTTAAAGGCTTTTGTTAGATCAAGTACACACAAAATTTTACCGATTAATAATCTTTTTTAGAGTATTGTGGTTCAAGATTCGTCTAGTGCCACCCTTGGGAGATTAAGCTCTACTTTTGCACGCTGTATTCTTTGCTGCTGGACATCATCACTATGGTAGATATAGCTTGTATTACCTGCGTGTTATGGAACGGCTACCAATTGAAGAATAAACACTTTCCGAAAAAAGTCAGCATTTCTAGAGGTACCAAAACGGTTCATGGAACGATATTTGGTCAGACGTGTTTATCAAGATAAAATTTATGCGATATGGGAAAGGTCGAGATGGGTTGAACCGTGCTTCAATTCTCTAGATTATCTAAAAACCCAAAACTTCTCTTCAATATCAAGTCGGGGTTCATTGCACATGGAAATGTCAATGTTTACGACGCATTTACAACAGGTCAACAAGATATGATCTTTTACGAGTTAACTTGGCCAACAGGATTCTATAAAACTATCCAGTAACAAGTTAAAACAATGGCATTAAGCAAGAAAAGCGATAAATTTGGATAGATCGAAGTATAAAACACAGAAATTATTTACACAAGACTTATTTGTCTAGTGAGCACTATCTGGATTGAGTTAGACGAAGCGTTAAACTACGAAATATCGTCTATTCCAGCGTCGCTGTTCAAGGAAGACGTCGATATGAGAATAGCAAAATTTAAATGCGTTTTGAAAAACAATCTTCAGGTGGAGATGTCGTTACGGTTACAGTCACCTCTCGAAACTGTCATTGTAGATGGATGTGCAACATTCTGGAGCGTTCATTGGCCGGCTAAGGGGACAGTACAGAACTTAGCTGAATCATTTTATAAATAAATTAGAGAGCTACTGAGAAAAAGTGAAGTCTACCTTATTTTCGAACGACATGAGTACAACATAAAATGCAGCACCCGGGAAGATTGAGCTATAAGTAAGTATAGTAATAATTAAGTAAGCGTAGTAATACTGCTCAGTACCAACATGGGTACGACTATTCATATTTAAACAGCTGGAAATGTGACAAGCAAATAACAACTAAAGATTTCCACACTATTACCACCGCAAGATCTTACACTTTGGTGTACAGAAAACAAAATCATAGCCAACTACCTGGTTAATTATATTGCAATAAATAACTTTGAAAAGTTATTGTTACCTGTTTTGACGATGTTCTCCGAGAAGTGCACAGAGGAATCAAAATTAGAAGAAAATGCTGACATATCATTCAACAATGTGTAACATCAGGATCAACAGAGATCAAATTGTGTAAAAGCAATATGTAATGATATTTCTTCACTACACTAACAGTTTAAACCTACCAGAAACCATACTTATGGATGTAACAGGCGGAAAAAGAACACTTATATACATAAACCAAACCGTATTGAAGCATAAAGATATTGTCTATTCACTGAAATGTAAATGTATTTACGTATTTGCAATGTAATTGAATCATATAACACGGACCAACAGATAGCTTAGTGCTAATTTTTATAGAAAGACCAACGGGTTTGGTTCTGGTGTACTTAAAGCTAAACTATAAAGGCATTACATTGTTTCGAATACCAATGAGAACAGATGAGTAATATAGGAAGTGGAGAAACAACATGATGGGTGTCATCACTCGTTATTGAAATTTTGACAGTCAGTTAAAAGAAAGTTTGGAAAAGGGAAATATTTATATCTGTGAAAGACATTTTTCTACTGTGGATACAAATTTTAACAAATTTGTAACCTATTATCATCCCTTACTCCCCTTTCTTACCCATATGGAAAAGTCATAGAGGATAAGAAATAGACCAACAGGGAAATTAAAATTTAAACTTTGTGGATTCTTTCTGTTTTTGCGTTTTCTTCTGAAAGGCTAGAACATTTTTTTAAAGATTAATTTCTTTTGTTTTATTTTTTGGTTTATATTTAGATAAGTAATTAAAAAAAAAAAGGTTTTTAATCTCATTAATTACCTTTACTTTAAAGTTATGTAACAAAGTTTTAGTTTTATAACAAAAATTTTATTCCTAAAAAAAAAAAAAATACATTGTCAAGGAATCGAGCCTGGTTATAAACCTAGTTACCAGCACTTGTAATTGTTTTATTAAATTATACGATAACTACGTTGTTTTTATTAAATTGTACGATAACTACGTTGTTTTTTATACGATAGCTACGTTGTTTTTTATCGTCGAGTATAGATATTTCTTTTTCATTAATACTTAAAATTTGAAAAATGTCAGTTTAAAAGAATATAAATTTAAACATTCTAATAAAACAGTTCAACCCAACTTTTTTAAAATGATTTTCTTACAGTACTAACAATAAAACTTTTCATCAAATGAATGAAGAATGTCAGGTATTTATGCAAGCGTATGAAACATGAAAAAAACTCTCTATCCAGGCTGTTCAACTCTAGTGGTTTGTGGGGTACATCCGCGATCTTTATAGTTGATTATTTATTTTCATTTTTATCGTCAGAAAAAAATACAAACGAATAAGAGAAATATATTAATTGAACGAAAATAATAACAATAATAATAACAATAATAACAATAATGATAATAATAACAATAATAATAACAATATTAATAACAAATAAAACAATAATTGAAATCAAATACAATATTTCACAACAATTTAAACGCTTCGTTAAATTAGTTACTGCACGGTTCCCACCTCCAAGAACTCAAATGTTTTATTTTCGATTTCGATATTTTGGATTGGTTTGTGTATTGGATATGAAACCAACTGCAACAATTATGGCATTGGAGCCAAAGCTCGCCTTCTTCAAAAGCACCACCACAAACACCACACTCGTTATCATCGTTTTCATACCCACCGCTATTAGTTTTTTCATCACTACTAAAACTGGAAATCACTCTCAAAAGCGTTATTGAACTTTGTTTTTTAGGTGGTCTTGATGACTTTCGAGATGGGGTAATTGGTTTCTTTCGCGTTTGCTCGTTATTTAGTTTTAGCTTTTCTTGTTTTTGTCGTTGCTTTTGCAATGTCATTATTTTTGACCTTTAAAATTGTCAGTGTTTCTTCTGATGTCATGTGTTTGGGCAATCCCATTCTTTTTTTTCGAATTTTACATTGTACAGAAGGATATATTAACACGCCAATAATGACTGGATTGACATCGTCGTTAAATGTGCTTTGAGTTGAAAAGGAATTGGATACAATACTTTCCTGTATTTCTTGCATTGTAAATACAAACTTTTCCAAGTACTATACATTCCGTCCTCAGGGGACTCAAAATTATCCAATAATCTTTTCATATATAAATGTTTCTGAGTACTTATTATTGATTCAACGCTTTTAGAGAACCTGAAGTATCGGATGGAAATTGTTTTCGATGAAGGAAATAGTTGGTTGGTGAAAACAAGTTTTAGATCTACCTGGCAAAGATTGAATGCCAAAGTGTACTGGTGTTGAATATTCCATCCATCTAATTTTGCTAAATCCTAGGTAAAAAATTTTCGGCAATCCAACAGCGTATTCGGGATAAAAATTGGCACCAGGAAACAATACATGCGGTGGTAATACACATATTCACTACAAAGTCAGACCTTTAGCGATGATGTTGTTTGAAGGGGAAATTCCGACTCGTCACAATTGAATATTTGATCCGCTGCATTTATGTTCTTCGAAATGCACTATTTCTCAAAATCATTAAACCATGCTTACACACTTTCTTTTGTGCATGTCATTTTACGAGCTTGTTCTGGCATCTCTAGCCGTGCCATCTTAATTTGTAGGTATCTTTTTAGAAAACCGTAAAACCAATTTTTTCCAGGTCTATTGTCAGTGAAAAGTGGTATTTTAAACTTAAGATGCCATAGCTATGAATTAAACGGTCTTGTCTATGGGTTTACCGTTTATTTTATTGGTTTTAAAACATAATTAGAAACAGATTATGCCACATCTCGTTATTCCACGGGAATATTAAATGTCTATTGAATAACTTCGCGAATAGTTTTCTTTTGAATAAGGAGATGTGAAGTTGCAGATCATATATCGATTGAATTACAGTGAAAGAAAGTTGGAATATCCCATTGTGGTAAAAACTTTTGAAGAAAAAAGAGTTCCGTTTGTGCTCGAACAGGGGACCTTCTAGTTTGGAGACGGATAACTCACCATTACTCAATTGCACCATATCTGGTCAAGATTATTTCTAGTTTATTTTTCTTATAGACTAGAGCATTTTAAATAGCTCACTTGTTTTTTTACTTTGTTGTTAGAGTATCTAATTATTTTTAGTTTTAGATATCAATGCAAATTTTAGATATCAATACTAATTTTAGAGAAAAGAAATATATAAGTATATAATTAACTGTCTTCCACTGCTTTCGTCAACACCATCTCTTACCCTTTTTTTTGTTAACGATGGTGCCCTTTTACCACGTATCTTGTCACCAAGAGTTTATTGAGGAATACCTACCATACGTAGGCCACACGTGCACTCAGAATAATCAGACGTTATAATCAGTTTTAATATTGTAAAATATATTTTTTTTCACAATATCTACTTTTGACTAAAAAATATAAATTTTCAAGGTATGGTTATTATAAAAATCCTGACCAGCATTAAGTAAACTTTCCAACGGTATGTCATTTGTGCAGTTTTGCTGAAAAATATATTCTTACTGCCCTGTAGCTGCCATTATGGATTTTCATAAAATATTCAAATGCTCAAGTTTGTTTTTTTTCTGTTGTCTTGTAATTTTCATATTAAATATATATTTGTTTGTTGCAGAATAAATACTTGCTTACTTAACAAAATGGCATTCATGTGGCTGGCGAAGTTATAATAAAGAGATTTAGTCAAAAAAATTATGCGGACGCAGCTCGACTGAAAAATTTTCGGCCCCGGACTTTTTTTAAAAAATATTGTTTACCCAAATAACCCAATTGCGATTAAAATTTGGTTTACAAATCACAAAAAATCATTCACATTACTATACTAAATAAATCAAAACAAGACTGGACTATCTCAAGAATTTTTGAGAATAAAATTGTAAAGTTTTACTAAAATGCGTTCTAACTAAAGCCAAGAACTCAAATAGAGATCCATCCTGCTTTCATGAAAAAACTGACATTTTCACGCACCGACACAACCGTTTGACACGGAAATGACTTATTTTGGTCGCATTTTTTGGTATAGTCTCCACTAAAATACTTTTAATATGACATAGACAAAATAATTCCTCACAGGGTAAAGAATATAATTTTTTTTTTTTTTTAATTTTTCGGCCTAAATTTAAAAAATCACCCTATTTTTTTACCTTTTAAAACTATTCAACAGAAATCGAACAGCAAAATGCATGTTTAAAAGGTACAAATTATTTTTTATGAAAGAATAACATTTAATTTACTTGTTTCAGAAAAAAAAATTGGAAAAATGATAATAATTGGACACTTTTTGGCCCAAATGACGTCAAATCATCACTTTTTACCCAAAATCATGAAAAATAATGTGTTACTAAACACGTTAAACTTGTATCAGTTTATGGTAAATTATTATTGTAATCAAATCTTTTGACTTTAATATTGGTCTGAGTATCGAAATTGATTTTTGGTCTCAAAATGATGTCATAAATATTCATGGAAATTTAGATTAAAGGAAATTTATATAAAACATGCTTTTTTTGATATTGCAACTGATGTGCTATTCAAGCTAATTCTATCACTTTAACTAATTTAATTGTCTCTAATATTGACAGCAACAAACTAAAAACTAACTTTAACTGTCCGAAATTAATTTTGGGCGCAAAACTAAAAAAAAAAAAAAAAAGTAAAAATAATTTTTTTTTTTTTTTTCAAATAATAAAGAAAATTAATTTAAAAATATTTAGAAAATATCTTGAAGAAAAAATCTCGATAAAAAAAAAATGTTTTTTGAGGAAAATGTTTTTGCAAATAACGTTGTGAAGAAAATTTATTTATAGCTTAGCAGGCTGATGATTCCTCTTCTTAATGTATGTGCACATACAATAAGACATGTGGCATTAACTATTATTTCTATCCCAATCTGTTGTGGTTTAATTTTAAGCATACATAAGATATTTTGTGGTCATAAGTTTTCTGAAGAATATATCTTTTTATTTATATCCCAGTATAATCTGTTGTGGTTTATAAGTTTTAAGTATATAGGATAATATAGTTCATGGTCATTGGGGAATATTATGAAAGTAATACAAAAGTGATATAATTTTTAATGTCATTTTTCTTTATTATCGAAGTTGCAGAAATGATGTCTTCGTATTATACAGATTTAGCAACATCACAATCCCAATAAACTGAAAAACAACATCACTTATTGAAACATTTGCCAATGTAGGAAGTAATGGCACCAGCATTAAATGCATCTGAATGGAATAACGATTAACGTTACCACGCATCCTGTTAATCTAACTTGAAGACACGCAGACATGCACAACACAGACAAGAATTTGTACTAAATTAAAAAAGAAACAAAAAAAAAAAAAACAATATACACTATAATACAATGTACACTATAAATACAATATTTATTTTTTTTAAATTCTAAACTCTAAAGAAAATTGTTGATTTATTTGAGTTAAATATTTTTTAAACCTTCAATTTTTATTTTTATAAAAGAACAAAACAAGAATATGTAATAAAATTTTTCGTTTTATTAAAAATAGGAACAAAGAACAAGATTTTAGTTTTACTAAACAAACAAAATATCATCAAGCAATGCAATTTTTGTTTTTCTAAAAAAAAAATAAAGAGGAAAAAAGAATTTGAAATTGTGAAACCTATTTTAGTTATATATTCTTTAAACCTTTTGATCAGAGCGAGAACCACACTTGGAGCAAACATCAGCAGAAAAAAAACCAGAGCACTCACACTTACGCTTGTCTCGGACTAAGAAACTGCTGTCTGACTTATTTAGCAGTTCTTAGCTGAACTGCAAGTGAGAGTTTTTGGGCAGGATCTCGAACACACACCAATTGCCGAAGATGCTGGTTTATTGAGCAATGTAAACCGTCACCGATATATGCCCAAAAATAAACTTTTATGAAAGTGAAATAAAAGTTTATTTGACTTTCATTTTCAAACTTCATATTAACTTCTAACCTTGTTATTATAGTAAATAAAAAAAAAAAATATCTAATGGCACGTCGTTCATACAATGAGGAGTTATCATACATTGAGAAGTTGACAGAACATTCTTATCGAGTGAAGAAGGGATTTGTACCGAATATGAATGTGAGTGTAGGATTCGGCATATAAAGTGTGTGATTACACCTGCAGATCTCCAAGCAGGCCTAAAATTTCAGAGGTGCTATAAAACACCAACCTTTATTATAAAAATACTTTTTAGGCCTGGAACATTTTGCATTCTTCAATCAATCGATATATTTCATTTTTAAATAAGTGCATTACAATGCATACATTGAATATCAATAATAATAAAAAAAATTATCTGTCTAAGCTTTGTAAATAATATGCTAAACATTTTTTATTAGTATTTCATATCGCTAGATATTATCGATATTTATAAAAAACACTGGTACATTACAGATAGTGAAAACACAAAGATAACATAAGTCCCAGAAAATCTGCATGTTTTACTGGACTTCATTCTTTCAAGCTGCAAATTACCAATAAATACTTTATCTTAAAATAATCTCATAATATTTAAATGATAAATTTCAAGAATTTAAAACTTTCTTGCTATAATAGACAATTTTTTATTTAAGAAATCTTAAGTATTTTAGGAAGACATGTGTTAACACACTCATTTTGTCCCAAAATGACATTTGGTGATCATTTTAAAGGAAGGTTTGTAGATTCTGCTATCATTTAAAATTAATAAAGTTTGCTTCCTCCTATGTGGATTTACCATACTGTTTTTATTGCATTTAACACTGCGTCACTTCCTGCAGTTGTAATTACCATTCTGTAAGCCCGGATTTATTTTATTTTTGCTGCTTCACATTTCAAAATAAATTTAAAAAAAATATAAAGTATTAAATTACATCATTTTGGAAATTTTATTGTTTTTAATCAGTCTTAAACAAGGTTATTATTCATAATGTTCTGGTTTAACATGGATGTTTTGCTTAAAAATTTCTTTTATAATTCTTAATTTTTTATAGGTGGATGGAATATTTTATATAAATGATCATCTTGAGAAGCTAATTTTTGATGAGTTAAGGCAGTTTACAAATTCTGGAGGTACCATTTCATTTATTTTGTAGATTTTTCACAGTATAAGAACCCACACTAGGTGAATTTACCTCATCTGTTAGCTTAGTTGAGGAATTTAACTCTGTTTCTCACTTTGTACGAATAGTTATTTTTACATAAACAGCTATTTTTATCACATATTTTGCTAGTTTTCATTTCTATGGTAAATTATTAAAAAGTAACTCCAAGATCCTTTCTTTCAAACATATCACAAATAAGCGGTGAAGACATTAATTTAAAAGAAAAAGACTGACATTAATCAGAGTTTAAAAAGGTAATGTTTTTTTTTTTTTTCATAATAAGAGCAGGTCATACCATAAACAGCTGGTATTAGGCTCTGTTTGCTGTGTGGCTTGGCCCATTTATATAATGGTAAGTCACATAAAAAACTTATGGCTTCCAAAGTTTTTTTTTTCTACTTTTTTTTTCCATATATCAATAATCATCTCTGATCATCTCTTAGTAAATGGGTAATCATCTCTTAGTAAGTGGGTGATTATCTTTTAATAAGTGGGTGATCATTCCTTAATAAGTGGGT
>JAUZNK010002421.1:0-27799 GCA_035046665.1 Euphysa ruthae
TATTTTTATGTTATTTTTGTTTTCTAAGAGTTTTGTAAGAAAGAGATGGTTGAAACCAATTAAAATATTGTTTTTAAAAAAATTGAGTTTGGACGAGATATTTCGTCCTCGGTACTTTAGGAAGAAAACCGGAAAACAAGATATCTCATTCTTGGCACTCACGTGTTAACTACAGAAACTTTTTAAATTTATATTTAAACATAATATAAAAAGCTATTGTTACAATTAAAGAATTGAATCAATTGAAAATGGCACTGAAACAAAACCTTGTGTCATTAGTTTGGCTTTTAATTTTTTAACAAGGTAAAAGTCACATTTGAAATAAAGTGAAATAGTTATCTTAACTTTTTATTTGATATGTCTTTCTAAATTTTAATTTTTTAGTTAATTAAATGAAAAACTAGTTGTATACCCACCAAGATTTGGCTAATTGCTGCATTTAAAAATAAATCTTAAAAAGAAACTAGGAGGACCAGGTTATCGATCCCCGTACCTCTCGCATGTTAAGTGAGCGCTCTATCATTAGTTCCAATCCCTTTACGATGATAACTAATACTTTAATACATGTGAGAAAATAACTATTTGGACTTGCATTTTTATCCTTAAAAATTTTGTTTTTAACATATTTTCACCTCACATTTTAATACCAGACATTTAGATGTCATCGGATAAGATGATAGTGCTTCCGTCTACAGGTAATTCGATCACCAGCATCATGCTACACTAATATTTTGAAATTATGAGATTCAGTAATAAAAATAGATGTAAACAAACAGGAAAGTTAATACAGATATTTAAAATGTTTTAGCTATGATAATTTAATCAAAGCATAATGCTACCATATATACCCGTGTATAAGTCAACCTTGTGTATAAGTCGACCCCTGATTTATTAGCAAAAATAACACCCAAAAAAGAAAGACCTAACTTTGCAACCAATGTTTTAAATAAACCTGTAATGCATTTCTTTCTGACTGCTAGAAAACATTTTAAAGCAAGCACATTATAAAGCTTAAAATCTTCAGTAGTGAAGGAGTTTAAAGCAAGTTCATTTTCTGCTATGTTTAACAAAAAAACAATAAATTAGTAAAACTATAGTCAGATAGTAAAAAGAAAGGTATCTATAACTTATAAAAAAAATCGTCAAGCTTTACTATAAGGCTAGGAGCATAAAGTCAATTTTTAGGTTTTAATACTTTATTTACATTATACTATATGGACGGGGGTCATTTACCGTTTTCTATAATATTAAAAAATTATTATAAATGATCAATTTGAAAGGGACTTAAGTTTGCAATGTTTTAAAAACAAAATTATAATTTATATTTCAATATTTGGTTGATTTTTAAAGACGAAGCTTATATAGTTTATTATCGTAGTTTGAGTTATATATCATTGCACCCTAAAGCCAATTTCCAGGTGTTACTTTATCAGTTTTTCCGGTATAAACGCCGTTAGTTAGCATAACTTTTACCCCCTGAGTAAAGAGCAAATCAAAAAAATTATGCTCGAAGAAAATATATTCCGTAAAACTGTTCGGTAAACTTTGAGTTTGTGAAAGGGTGTATTCGTGTAATATATGATAAATATTTTATCATATTTTTTCTCGTCCCCCAATTTTGTTATTAATAAAACTTGAATAGTAGAGAATAATTCAATCGAGATAATATTGTCTCGCCTTCCCATTTCTTTATTAATAATATATTTGAACAGTAGTAATAAAATAGTAATAAAATAGAACAGTAGTAATAAAATGATATAAAATATCATTTTTTTGTCTCTTCAATCGAGACAATAAAATGATATATTTTGTGTTTGTGAACAAATCAAAGCCAAGTCGCAATTAATTTTAATACTGTCCACAAAGAATTTTATTTAAACGTTTAACAAAAGAATTATAAACATTCGATTCCAGTTTAAACATCAAATTGTTTTAATATTTAATTTCGCGTCTTTAAACAAAGGCGGGTTTATAAATTTTAAGTAAAATTTAAATTTATTTTAAATTGAAATTTTAACTGTCGAAAGAAAACTTATTTCTATTTACCTACAGCTTTATTGTATATTAATCACCGGTAGCGTAAGAAAATTTGTTGTTTGTTGAATTCTGTTGCAGTTTTCTTCTATCATCAATTACCATATACCATATTTAACTTTGGCTTGGCAACAAGCTTAACATGCTTTCGCAAACCTTTATATATTGATAATGAAAATGGAATAAACAATAGTTCTTTGTAAAAAGCTTCATGAAGTCTTTTAATAATTTTCAAGGGTCAAAGTAACAAATTATTTGGTTTATTTATCTAAATTTAAAATAGCTACTCAATAAAAAATTATATTAATAATGAGCACAAAATACAAAAATACTTTAATGGAAAAAGACCTGAAAGATCCTATCATCGAATCAGGCAGTGGCTCAATTTAAAGCTCCCATTTGTGCTACGGCGACAATCAATAACGAAAATTTTTATTTTTCGCTCAGGAGTAGATTTGAACTCACAACATTTCTGATTACAATTCACTACAGTATTATTAGAAAATGTGTTACCGCTAAGCCACACTGCCTAAAAGTACCTAAATGTTTAGTACATAAATATTATAAAGATTAAGAGATTTAAATTAAAAATTTGCACACGTAAGTTATCTTTGTAATGAATGCTTACCCCCTGATTTTCTTAGATGTTTACTTACATATCTTGAGAACAAAAATTTAAGGTCAGATATAAGTTCTTATACTAATATAGGACATGGGTCATTATCCCATTTTTGAAAATATCGGATTTTGATCGTGCCGCCTTCTTTAATCCAGTATGACGGCAAAAGGCTGTTACGTTTTGTTTTATTCCTGTCATACCCTAACAACAGTTAAAGACTTCTATGTTATTTCATATAACAATTGGTTTAACTTTTTATTAATAAAAATATAGAAATATCTCCACCTAAACTTTATTTGTATGGTTGGGGGGTGGGGGTGGGTGTGGGGTTATATTTTAAACAAAAAAGGATTACGAAAGAATATCTACTGCTGCTAAATAAAATATTTAATAAATCTCTTAACTAACTTAACTTAAGTAATTTTTTATAGTAACTTTAATAGAATGCTAAGAAAATGCAATTTATAAATCACAATACGTTTTTGTAAAATATGGATTATAAGAAAATCGGTAAAACTGAACATTTTATTGCTTAAAATTGTAATCTTTTTTTGCCTTAATCATTTTTCGAAAAGATTTGAAGAAAATAACACTTTTAGATCATCAAAAAATACACCAATTGTGAATGCATTGCCAGTCCTAATTATTGGTAATTGAATTGCATTTTCATTGTGAAAAATATACATAAATACGTTTTATAATTTACGTTTTTATTTCTTTTTAATTTTAAAACTATTACGCTGAACCTTGTGTAAAAAACCATGGATACTCTTAGAAAGCTGTGTTGTGATAAATTCATGATTCAAAGATTTTGAAACTTTAATCTTGACTTCAATTTGTGTGAAGTTAGAACTTGCTACAAAGTTGATTTACCCTTCTAATTGACTTAAAAATCAAGCAAGCCAAATAAGCGTATCATAAATAAAGGTTAAAAGGACCAAGAGATTGGAAAGTTTATTAACAGCGATTCAATTATTAATTCCTTCACTTTTAATAATCAAATTCTAATAGTTTTTGGGATAAAATATTATATCTTTGCATTTGTTACGGCTCTACGGTCAACATGATGTGAAATTTCATATCTTTTATACAAAATATTTTCACAATAAATAAAAACATATTACTGCAACGGTTAGCTTGAAACGGCCCATTTTTAGATAATTTAAACATGTGTTAATCAGATAAAAAAAAGCTAAATTTACAAACTTTTAGGTCTAGCGCTACCCTTTTTCAGAGTCGACCATAGTAACCCTGTAGCTCTTATGAGTCATAGCATTCACTTTATAGCCAAAAATACTCCTGATCTCTCAATTTTTTCAAAAAAGAACACAATATACTGAGTACCAATATCTTGTTTAATATTTTGTGAAAGTTTGGATCATCAAAACAAAATATAAGTTATCATATTCCCAGTTGAAAAAAGTCATTTAAACGATTATAATATGATGAAATCTTGCAGATTCAGATTTAGTACTAAAAAGTAAAAGAAAAAGTAAAAGTAAACGTAAATATTTTCTGTAAAAGAAAAGAAGTAGATAATGTTGAAAATACAAACTGATATAAATAATAGTGAAAAGGGCCCTAATTCTTCCACTGCATCAGTTTCAAAAATGTAGCAGATTATAGCTTCAACCTCAACTTATTCTGAAGCTACTCTTCGATACAAATTTGTTGGTTTTTACTGCTGCGGTATTTAATTTATTATGTTGCCCAATATATAAAGGACAATAATGTGGTGAAAGAAAGAGCATTGATTTCTCAGATGGAGTATCAAAAAAACGGGACTAACTTCATGTTGATGTTAAAATGTAAACATTGTAGTTCTTTTGATAAAATTTTTTGCTTGAAGATCTAATGACAATGGTTCTGAACATGCCAAGACCAATGACAGCAAATAATTATAACAAAATTTTCAAATGCATCCACTGCTAATAACAATACAGCTGAGAAAGTTATGCTTGAAGCTAGTAAAGAACTTCATGAACCAGATAAATTTGCTGACAATGATATGCTTGACACTCAATCATGTGATGCAGGAGTATGGGACTTGACAACGCCGAGGATATTCCTCCCTAATCGGTGTTGTAGCTGCGATTTCCATTAAACCATGGAAAATATTGGATGTTGAAGCGATCCACAAGCTTACGCTGATTGGAAATTAACAGTGTCAATTTAATTATCGTATTTCTGCTGGTATTATGGAAACCATTGCAGCAAAGCAAATATGTGAGCGTTTGATTGAACAAAACAAACTCCGGTATACAGAATTTTTCGGTGATGGAGATAGCAAAAGTTTTGACATTTGACTGTGAAGGATGTATATCCAGGTACAGAAGTTGTTAAGTTGAAATGCATCGGTCATGTACAGAAGCGAGTAGGTTGTCGGCTAAGGTATTTAAAAAAAAAGACAAAACACTTGGCGGAAAAGGAAAACTGACGAACAATACCATTAACAGTTTGCAAAACCATTATAGTATTACTATTCAGCAAAATATAAATGATCAAAAAAGGTATATAAGCTGTTGTTCCTGCCATAATTTTTCATGTGGGTTCTTCCAAGGAAAACAATAGGCATTACCCTCAAGCTGGTGTAAGTTTAATTATAATAAAGCCAAAAAATTAGACCTTTATTGTAGAATTGAGTGATGAGAAACTCCTCTCAATATGCTTACATGGGTTAACCCAAAATCAAAATCAAAGTTGTAATCGAACGATTTGGGACCGTTTACCAAAATCACAGTACGTTGGACTAAACACACTTGAGTTTGAAGTGAACGATGCGGTCGCAAAATTTAATATAGGCAGAAAGCCACAGTTGTTATTTTTGAAAAGAGGGAATGATCCCAGGTGCATATATGTTTAAAGGGTTGTAAAAAAATTAACACGAAACGGATGTTTAATTCATTTATTTATTTATTCATGAATATTTTTACAGGATTATACTATTTCAGCCAAAATATTATAGCTACTATAAATAAGGGTCCTGATGTCCAAATAAAATTTAAAGTATTTATTTTAATAAATTAGTAAAATCAAAGTTTAAAATGAAATAAAAACTTTATAACACGTGAAAGTGAAAAGTTCCAAGAAAATCAAATTGAAATCACAACTTCGAACCCAAATTATTGAATAGAGAATTATCCACAAAAATGATGAAGCGATAAAATTTAAATTCAAGAGAAAAAAAAATTGTACAATGTAACATGTCCACTGTGACGCAATGGGACACAATAATAAACTAATTAGAGAACAAAAATGGTACAAATGGCACTGACATACTTATTTAGGAATACTACAATAATCTTTTAAAATACTAACAAATTCCTTTTCTTTATATTTAGGTCTAATTTCATAAGGCAAACTGTTAAATAATTTTGTGCCCATAAATTTGAATAATTGTTTTAGCTACTTCAAGTTTTACTTTTGGGACACCAAGCGGGCATTGACGATTACGTGTGGAGTTATTTAAAACGGTAAAATAGTTTTCAAAGCACTCACAATCACTACAAATGGACTTTCGAAGGTCTGAAATATTCGCTAATTCAATAGTGGAAATTTTCAATCGACCATTTATAATCAAAGTTGCTCTTCTAGTGAAACATTTGAGTTTCAGTTGCTGTGTTCCAGTAAGATTCAGGTTAACAACAGAGCAATAGGTTAGCACTGGTGTAATAAATGACTGGTAAATAGATTTGGCAGTGAATAGTTTAATGGAATTTTGAAGGCGGTATAGAAGCCCTATTCTGCATGACGCTTTCCGGTAGGTTTCATTGAAGTGGGTTTTGAAGGATAGAGTTGGATCAAGTTTCACTACAAGATATTTATAAATATAAGTTTTGTTAATACATTTACTATTAATTAAAACTTCAAGCTTTTCTTTATGATTGTTAAGTCGTTTCCCAAAAAGCATAGACTGTTTTTCCAGGTTTTAAATTGATGATCAAATCGTTTGCATGCATCCAACTAAAAGTTCTCTCCATTTCTTCAGTAAGTTTATTCTGAATAAGGACTGTGTCAATACAAATACAAAACTAAAACATACAAAGAAAAAACTATATATACAAAGATAAAACTAAATTAAAATGAAAATTAATAAAGGGTCATTTCAAGAAAAAAGATGATATAAATGTAGAAAAAGAACCATGCACCATTTTAACAATATTTTTTAGTTAGTTATGCATGCCATTTGAGATGCACACATGCCAATAATATTAAAACATTGTTTGGTGAAACAGTGAGTAGAATGGGACCGAAGTGAAAAATGATTATTTTGACGTAATTTTTGGAAGGCGATAACATTGTGTTAGCGAATTTTATTTTTATATACTTTTAATATATTTTCGTTTTTTCTACAGTATCCTATAAGGGAAAATGAACAAAATCTTGCAATCCAACTGTTGTTGTTAACATGTCTACTGAAAGAATAATAAAAAATACAAGTGAAGTAATATTAAATGGCATAACTAATATTACCACAATTTCTCCTGTTACTATTGTCCAAAAGTCACAAAACTGGTATATACATGCTGTGCCGTTTTTAATCATAATATTTGGATTATTTGGGAACACAATTTCAGTAATAGTTCTTCACAAAAAGAAATATAGAGAAATGTCAACCTGTTATTACATGAAATCACTCGCCTTTACAGATAACTTGGTGATGGTGTTATTATTTGTTCGATGGTACCACAGACTACCGAATTCTCCTATTAGTAATAATACAGCGTTTTGTGTTATCTATTTTTTCTTCGTTCGGTTGGCGTTTGGAGTTTCAGCATGGACGTTATTGTTTATGACAGTAGATAAATACATCAGTTTAAAGTTTCCACTCAAGGCTCTGTGTACAATCAAACGCGCTCGTATATCAATTATTTGCATTACAGTCGTTCATATACTCGGACACTTGCCGTATTTTTGGCGATATAGTAACCCCAATGCAGAAACTCTTTCTGACCAATGCCCTTTTGCTTTGACTGAAAGATTCAAAACAACATATAAATTGCTTCGTATCATACTAATAGATCGGTTATTGCCATGGTTACTTATTTTGACATTTACAGCTTTAATAACAATCGAACTTTTTAGAACACGGAAGAACAGACCTGAGAGTTCTAACAGTGCAAGCGTGGAGAGGGTTATGAGAAAAGTCACCATCATGACTATTATCATTGCTTGGGTTTTTTTTTTTTTAACTTTTCCAACATCAGTTTACGAAGTTATTCGTCCCTTCTTTGAGAAATCAGTAACTTTGTCAGTCTTTTTATATGAGCTTTTCGTTTATTTGTTGTACTTGAATTCAGCAATTAATTTTTATTTGTATTTAATAGCATCTGGGAAATTTCGCAAAGACGTCAAGCAAATTTTTCATCCTATATTTATGTAAAATTAGGTAAGCTCATTTCTAAAAATTATGCTATTTGATCTATGCCTAGAAACAGCAACCTATCCCACTTATTACAAGATCAGGTATAGTATGAAATAATTAGAAATATCCACACCCTTTCCAGGACATAATTTTTTAAATGGTAATGTCCAATCAAATAAATGAAGCTCTATTTTTTATTACAATTAGATAAATGACAGTAAAGATTTTTTCTAAATTTCAAAATTTGATTTCTATTATTTTCAATTCAAACCACTCTACCTAAAAACTAAAAAAAAAATCTCGAGCCTAGGTAGGACATGAGAAATTTCAGATCAGCTGACTAGTTGAAAAATGCTTTCACAAGTATAATAAATTTTCAGCAGATCATAAAATAAATTTCTTCTTTACTTCCATGATTTTCTTCAAAACATAGGAGAACAATCGTAATATTATTGATGTTTTCTTCTTATGAAGTATAATTTAATTCAAAATTTACACATATCGACAAACTTGGATGTTCTACAAAACACAGTTAACTTTGATAAATCAATATGAGCTTTGATAAATTGTTGCTTATTGAAAAGGCATTTGTTTTTATTAATACCCGCATAGCTCAGCCAGTAAAGTATCTGATGTGACTCCCAACTACATGACCATGGGTTCAATTTTGGGTGTCACCCACTTATTGTATAAGTAGCACTTTGGTGTTTAGCTTCCTACCTGGTAGCGGCTTCTAGCCTTGTAGGAGGCGACTTATACATAAGTGTTATCCCAAAAAACTTTATACGTAAGAATAAAAAAACTCACATTAATTATGTTTTGCACCAATTTATTATCAGGTGTTTTTGTTTTTAGAGAATTTATTAATATCTAATCGTATTAGTTAATGATATTATATATTGTAATAATGTGTTAGTATCATTGCGTAAGAAATTGTGTAAAATTGTATAATGTATTATGTCTATTTCGTATTTATCGTCCTAAACCATATTTATAAAATCTTGTCTTATTGTCTAACATTTTGATGAATCAAGTAAAATGTTTAAAAAAAAAACTGATTATGAAAGATTAAATTTTCTCGTTCAAAATCCTATTATTTTAACTTGCTTTGAAACAAGTACAATTTAAAAAAAGCACGTTTTGGCTGACAAACTCCTGGATGTTCAAATAGCAAAACTATTATCAGATTCTCTCCACCCTAAAAATTTATAGATTATATGAACTATTTTAACATTCCAGACCTTAACTTTCAACAAAAACGAAAAAATATCTTTTTTTCAAAAAACCTGACTTTTTTCAAAAGCAGACACAGAACTCAGTCAATTTTTTAGGTAGCTGATTTCCAACAAGACAATATTCTTAAAATCAAACAAAATTTCAGCAGAATAAAAGCACAACTTATTGCAATAAATATAAATCCTGAAAGTTTTGTCATGTTTAAAAGTTACCCTCTATTTTCCTACAACTTAAACCAAAAGTGAAAGAAATTATAGATAAAAAATTATGCTTTTAAAGTAATTCGTAATATTAATGAAAGATTTAAAATTTGTCATTTTTAAAGAAAAATTAACCATACTCGTGCCCAATGGCAAAAAAAGAGCGGATTTATCGCTAGGTGGCCATATAGTCGAAAAGATGTTTCCCACAACTCTCTAAAATGAATAAAAATTTGAAAGATTTTCTTTTTAGGCCTAAAATAACCTTTGTTTAGACCCCTTGTCTAGGACGATAATTTTCGTTAAGTGGTCATATGGGTGAAAGATGCTCTTTATGGTCCTTTAATTTCAAGCAGAATAATAAAACAATGTTATGAAAGGATTTCCAAAAAATTTCAAAAATCTCATATATTGCCATTTGACACCTTCCGGGGATGGTGAGCGAAAGTTTTTTGTAGGTGGCAATACACGGAGAAATATGCCCTCTATGGCCCTTAAGTGTCATGTAAAACTAAAACAAATGCAATTTGTTGGCCTAAAGTAAACTTGTTCAGAGGACTCAGCCTGACAATATTTTCAAAATAGATGACGCCACTATCTTATTAACAATAAAATTTCCTAATATAACAGTGCTTTTTGTCATTTTCAGGTCATATATCAGGCTTAGGTTGCTAAACAAGAATTTTTGGCCAATGGCCAGACGGGTCAAAATATATCCCGTATAGTCCAAAATTTCCGATATGCCTAACTTATACTAAAATATATTTTCTGATATAATACAAAATTTCAGCATAATAGGTGTGTAACTTATTGAGAAAATTTTAAGAAACGTAAATAAAGTGATTAAAGTTGTCATTAGAGGATGTTATTTGAAATACTTATGTGATGGATACCAAAAAATTAGTTTCAAAATTTGTCAAATCAAAACCATACCGTGATGATTTTATACAGTAAATCAAACCAAAACTTTTTGCAAAATCATAAACTCTAAATAGGATGCGTGATAGTATTAATCAGGGAAAAGTCGCAGAACTTAATGTAAAAGTTCATTTTGTCTAATTTTAACTGTTGTCTTATAAATATAGCACACAAGTGTGCTTTAAGGACCATGATAAATAAGCCATTCCAATCGAAGAAGCTCCGATTAAGAAAGGAGCTGAAATTTTATCTGGTTGTAATCTTGAATTTCTTGTGATAGAGGTTTATGGATTTTTCCTTAATCCTACGTTCATGCAAGATATTTTTATCCAAAAAGTACTACTTATCGCTTAGGGACAGGTTTTATTCCCTAAGCCCTGTAAAATTCGGACTGTTTTGGCATAGAAAAAACTAAGTAAATCCTTAAATCTCGCTAAACTTACTAAATTTAAACCCGAAGTATCGACAACAAAAATTTATCGAAACTGTTACATTTGCAGTTTTTAAAATTAATTTGACTTTACTGATCTTGATTGAGTCTATTTATTTATTATAATTGGGGTGAATGAGTGTCTTTTTTACTAGTCTTGTAAAACATCTAATTTGAAACAAAAGTGACTTTAAATTGCGAAAGCGTGTCAGAAATCGCTCAAAGAAAATGACTATTTAAAAGGTACTTACAAACGCGAGATTAGGTTTATCTTTTGTGTGATAAAACTACCACAAAATAACAAATATTAATTTTCAGCTCTCAAGAGTTTTAATCATAAATACCCGGGTAAGGGTAAAAAGCTAAGCATTTAGGCATATAGGTGAGGTCGCTATCATTGTCGTAGCCCACATTTTTTAAAATTAAGCTGCTGCGCTGAATTGGAATAAGCCAATCTTACCTTTAAATTCCAAATTATATTTTTCACGAATGATATTTACAATTACATAAAGAAATGATGTTAAATATGCTCATTGGGAAGAAAAAAAATATGTTAAGAATAATAAATAGTCAATTACGTAGTGACTCGTTGAAGACTAGCATTAATTTACAGTATATTAAATTTCATCTGTATAAAGTTTAAAATCAAAATTAAATATATATCATTTTTTTCTTAAAATTAGTTATAGATGAAAGTACTTTTATGAAACCCAATGTGTTAAAAAAAGTTTAAGTGGTATGAACTGGAACAAAAAATATACCATTATTAGTTATTTCTTGGAACAAATTAAAAAGTTTGATTTTAAATTATTCTGAAAATTTGTTTGCTTAACCAGTTAATGTGCGCCGTTATTTTTCTTAATAAACAATCCCCAATTTTTTGCCAAATTCCTGTCAGTTTTTCTGCTCGTATCTAGTGTTTATAAGCTATTTGCCAAAACCGCTATCAAGGCAAAAAATTGTTGGTCAAAACCAATAGTAAAGTTTTTTTCCTCACGGCGTGATATTTATAAAATAAGTAGATTTAACGAACGTTTTAGGAAGAGATCAATGGACTTTCCAGTTAAGAAAGATGTAAATAAAGAAGATGGTGTTGTAAATAAACTAATAAATCCTTTAAATTTAAATTTCGTGGATATGTGACTGAAAATTCTACTGTAATAAATACTTCGGCATCATCATCTAAGCTCGAAGAAATCAATGCCTCATGACCAAAACAAATTATTCTACAATATTTGGTTATAGGATTGTGGACATCCCTTGTTTTATCAACTGTGTTGAATAAACGACAAGGACTTGCAAATTTGGATCTAATATGTATAATACGCAATTTTATTTCAAGCTTTTGTACATCTAAAAAATATGAAGTAATGTTTTAAAATAAATAAATCATATATAAATTTATACAATATGTTATAAAGTCTAAATTTCGTCATCACTACAGCCAGTATCACTATTTCCCATCTTGTCCACGGTTTCATCCAAGATCTTATCAATAATAAGTGTAAGCAGTCATTTAATTTGCATTCATGCAGTTTTCTCTTAATAAGGAATAGAATAACCAGAATCTTTATCATTTTAAAAATATTTATTATATATAAACTACTATTTCGACTTTAAAATCCAAAAGTCATCTTCAGAGTTTTGTCTTAACTGTACATTTGCAGCGAGTAATTTTAAGAACTTCTTCAGGTACTGCTTTCGTATTACTGGGTATCATGATTGGTTGTAACATACTAGTTTCTTTGTCTTTTACCCAACCATACTAAAAGCCAAAATCGGAAAACAATCAAACAGCCTTACATATTAATATTATAACCAAGAGTTCCAACAATATCACCCAGTCAACTTTATGGACAACTATTTAAATAACTTACTTTGCAAGGGTCCAACGCAGGTGGATTGTTTTCTATACATGACTCCCATACCAATCTTTGATAACGTGCACGCCATATTTTTTGCTCTAATGCTGAATCTGATGGTGAAAGAGGTCGTAAAGGTGGAGCTTTTAAAGTGATCTTTGAGCCTTCAGTTCGTCTTCCCCAGATGCACTGTCTATTGCAAAGAGACATTAAAGTCATTAAAATTTAGAGAAAAAAATAAAGAAAGAAAAAGCACGCAATATATAAGAATAAGGGACAAAAAAGCTTACCTGTTCTCAGTGAAGCATTCATTTTTGGCACGATAACGCGACGCAACAAATGCCTTTATCTCAGCCATAAATTTTCCAGGTGCTGTGTTATATAGATCGAGATGAATTAGTGGTAACTTCTTCGATGAATTTATTGCTTTCTTCTTACCAATTCCAAACATCATAGATACTGTATAGTATCCTGATAAAGAATGAGTTGTAAAGAAGGCATTAGATTTTTGTGAAATTTGATGGTCTGTTTTATGCATATGATACTTTTACCTTGGCTAAATCCTTCCATGAAAAGATCAATATTTTAGTTTGGATGGTAACAACAATGACAAAGTAAATTAACTACATCAGGGTCATCATATATCACCTTCACACTATTTTTGCCATCGCATATTGCCTCAGCCACTTAATGACAATAATGACGTCAGCTTCTTCATGTGTGGTTATCATGTCTTCTCTTTTAGTGCAGTTTGCAAGACAAGCTTCTTCCGGTCCTTCACGTTGCAATAATATGATTAGTTGTAACGAATGGCGTTGAAGTAGTCCAATAAGTCATCTACGATTATTTGCATCGGCTGCACTTTTGTCTTTGTCGTCTTCAGCGTGATTTCTTTAGGTGGCAGTGGGCCAGAAAGGGAAAGGTTGTGCGATATTCGGAATTGACCTAATCATTCCAATTTGGTGTCAGATTTAATACTGAAAGCAAAGTATGTGTCAGTTATCATGTACACATCAATTGGATGTTGATAACTTTTTTGAAATGTACCTTGTAATAGCTTTGAGCAGATCTTCGACTTATCCTGCCTTAGGCCAATGTACCGCAGCATGTAGCATTGCACAACCATCAATTTCTATAACATTTGGACTACTTTTTCTTGAAGGTACTTCAATTTTTAGTTCGTTCTTCGGAACAGACTTTGATGTAGGGTATCTCCCTTCTCCGGTGTCGTGAAATAGTGAGGTTGGTACTGGTGATAATTCGTAACTGAAGAAATCACTAATGTTAATCTGGCCTGCCGAAAATAGGTAAATTATACGTGAAAATATTATTTCTGTATGGTAAACATCTACAACTTTTTTTTTGTCACCTTACTTTGCTTCTTTCATGGCTATAACAGAATGTGATATTGTTGAGTGAAATGCTTATTGTAAACTTTTCATGTTCAAACTTCAAAGTTCAAACTCTTTCAACTGATTCTTTCCGATCATGACTGATTTGTTAACAGTGACCTCTTTATCCGCAGTGTGACCACTATATATATTACAAAGCACGATAGGATCAAGCGATTCAACGTCTAAAGGATATATACAAGAACTAAAAAAGTCTCTAAGTTTAATTCGATCTACTTCATTATTTTTAATTCTTCCACTACTTCTTCCTTGTGGTAAATTATTTTTGGATATTCTTTATTTCTTAACTCTGCAAGTTCTTTCAGTAATTCACTGCAGCTATGCTGGCTCTTTCAAGCTCATAGAAACAAACGAGATCATCAACCAAATCTCTTAAAAGCTACTTACAATAAGACGTAAAGCTCGTACGTTCATTGGAAACTTCTTCCCCATCAACATCTTTTCTGTTCCTGCAAAATCAGATTTCAAGCAAGGAGTGAGACCACTGTTTGACATCAAAACACCAACACACCCAAAGAAACTCAAAAGCCAGTGCATACCACCAATAAATGGGTAAAAATCTTTCCAACGATCGACATCTGCCCAAACAATGTCCAGTGCAACTCCATACATGCTATAACTCTAAACTCCATAGTTGCTATATACGCGTGGTTTTGGTGGGTTCTTTTGTCCTGTGAAAAATATAATTTCTGCGTCTATAAGTTTTGCTGTTATTTTAACTGTTCTTGTTTTAAATGGGAATTTTTTCTTATGAATTGCTTTAACAACTGTAGTTGGATGAGTTTATAATTGTTGTAAGGCCATTTTGCGAGTACATATTAGCAGTTATCAGCAATGCCCAGAATCAAACCGTCTTCTGAACTAAGTTTCTCATCCGTTTGTTGTTTGTTTTTTAACTGTTAACATCAACAGATATTTTAAACCTTCGAGTTTCTTGGTAAGTTAATGTAATTCAGTAGTCATGCAAATGTTGAATTAGTATTTTCTCTCGTACCAAGGTTCCGTGCTACAATTGCAATCATGTATGCCTCTTTGTAACTAAACTTGTGTTGATAATGCTTATCATCGCAGCAGTTGGCTATTGTTGAAGTTAGGAGACACTGTGGACAAAAGTTGTAAGAGTGTGCTACTGCATTCATCAAACAAATTTTCCGAGTTCAGAGTTTCATATTCACAGTTGGAATAAGGAATGTTTTTCACTTCTGACTTTATCTCCTTGGCAACTTGCTTTAATGAAATATCGTTATCCTCTTTGTTTTCTGATACTATTTTGAAAAAAGAAAGATGTTTTTCTTTTAACATAACAATGCTGGCGATTCCTGGCGATGCAAATACGCACACTTCATTTTTCATTTGATCAGTGACCTTGCGTATGAAGTGGTACCTATTTGTTTCAATGCCTCTATGTTTTTTATACAAATCATAAAGTTCTATTGAAGTTCAGTTTTTGTTTGGGGAATTTCTAATCGATCGTGCAACATATCGTGCTGCAAATTCCTCAGGTGATCTTATTGGATCATCACGCTGGGCTGCTTTAACCTCTTTTGGATTTTCAAACAGCTGTAAACATTTCCCATGATACCTTAAAACCTATTTTGAAAATATTGAGATGAGGTAATTTCACTACAATTGGCTCTCTAGGTGATTTAAAACTTAAGATATGGATGGGAATCTGCTAAAGTGAACACAATATCTATAAAAAATTTCGAAAATACTGCTATTTTGAATCTGTTAACTGTGTATACTTGAAAATAGTTAAATCTCTCCATCATGGTATCAGAAGTATATTTACCAAATGTTAATTATAAAGCACAAATGGTTCAAGAGATAGAATAGCATAAAAAAATGGCTTGTTTTTGCTGACTCAAAAAGAGGAGTAAAACCGCGCAAAGGAAATTTCAAGTACTACAAAAAAAGAGTGTTAGCCAATGGAAATACCTACAGGAAATGAAAAGAAAGAAGAAGTGAGAATGGTTGTAATGTTAAATTTTTTATGGATGAAGAAAACAATTTCCTGAATCCGTTTGGTGAGCACACCCATGCTCCCAATCCTGACAGCGTAGTGGAACTGAGATTAAGAGCTGGCATGAAAAGAGACTCAAGAGGAAGAAATGCCACAACAAAATATTATATTATTGATGGAATTAATGGTGGTGCAAATGAAGGAGCTCTAGAAAAATTAATAAAAGTGGACACCATGCGTCGGGATATTCACAGACAACGTGCAGTTCTTTGAGCATATGCACCAATACCAAATAATACGGATTTCAACATTCCGTATCTGTATACTGTTACAACTATAGATGATCTTTTCTTTCAGTTTGATAATAATAGGGAGGACTGACTTTTGATTTTTGGGTGTAGGGACTTCATTTAAAACTGTCAACATTGGTTTATGGATGGAATCTTTTCAACGGTTCCACCACAATTCACTCAATTTTGCATAATGCATGGGCTAAATTACGGAAGAAACATTATTGTTGCATATGGTCTATTGCTAAACAAACGACTTGATACATACGTAGGGTTTGTCAATTAAGTTCAAGACCTAACAAATCAGGCCGATACCATGATATATTTTTAACAATCAATGATTGGAGCACTTCATAGTGATTAATCCCTTATTCCATTGCTTATTTCATTTGACCAAAGATATTTACAGACAAACTCAAGATCTTGGTCTTTCACGGTTGTACCTCGACGATGATGTATTCAGAAATAGCATAGGGATGATCAGTGCCATTAGTTCTTGACAATTTTGAAAGTAATTATTATATTTGGGGAATTGAGACATGGTAAGCAGTTGCAGTCAAAATGTGCACATGTAATGTGGAACATGCATGGCAAGGTTCAAACGAGGTAAATCCCTCGTACAATAATCATTTGGAGGGATGGCATAACTTTTCGGGATCTTTATTAAATCGTCAAGTTCATGTGTGCATTACCGTTTGAAAATGTAATTGTTTGTAAGACAAGATTATGAAGGAAAAACTATTTCTACTTTTTCTAAATATATTATTTTGATTTAAAAGTAGATTTATAAATCTCTAAGTAAATCAAAAATAATATTGGACTACTGATTTAAACATGTATTGCTTGCATAAAAATTAAAATTTCTTACCCAACCAAAGCAAAGAATGTCCATCCTACCAAAGAACCTATTGCCACTCCAAATATTGCGACCTAAAACAAATATAAAAATTAATGCTGATTAGTAATCCATTAAACACCAGCAAATTCGGATTTACTTTTCATCGAGGCAGTTGTCCGATGAAATCAGTAGATTAAAAACTGTCAATAAGTAAGCAAACGCACAATTAAGTGAAATTCATAGTTTATTTAGCTAGAGATAAGATAATTATAATACTTAATTAAGCGTTCCTTGCATTACTTAACCTAAGGTTTTTATTAGATATCTTACAAATACAGCAATCAAAATCTGGATTTCAAGATGCAAACAATGACGTGTTTATGTTTTATTCCAAACTTTAAACTATTAACTGGAAAAAATAAAATCAACTAAAACAGCGAACAGGGACACATCCAAGTACGATTTCATAGCGGTGAATGAGTACCCAAATATGCCCAAAATATAAAAAGCTAATAAAAAAATGTAATAAAACAGTATATTGTTTATTCAAAAACATCTCCATGTATTTTTTAGCATAATGTTTGAAAGTGTGGTAGATCTTAAAGCAGTTGTCAATACATAATGCAATACTGCAAGTTTTAAACTCACACCGTGTGTCATTTTCAGTTCGCTTTCGCTTTGCCAAACCTTTTCATCACCATTTCGTTTTTTCTAACTCAAAAAAATGTTTTGATTTTTAAAATTAATTACACTATAAAACCCATAAGTTATATTTGAAACATATTGTCAAATATGAGCATTTCAGAATAATTTAGAACTAAACTTAATATGTATGTGCCTGTCTTGTAACTGCCCAGGGAATATGTGCCTGTCTTGTAACTGCCCAGGGAAAAATAATATGAATTATCCCATCTATAGACAACATTTGTTTTTTTTTTCCATTTATAGATGGGATCTTCACCACAAGGGTTAAATTGTTTTACATAAAGATTTGTACAAACTATGATTTGAAAATCAAATCGACATTGATTTGACCTAAAACTAATAATTTTAATAGACTTTAGCTTTTTTATCAAGGGGAGAAATCAGCGATAAAGGAATAATCATTACAGAAAAACTCAGAAACGATTATTCTATAGCAATGTAAAGATAAAGCCAGACTTGTCTGCCTCAGGAAGGTTCCCTGCCAAAAAAATTTGATTAAAGAGAAATATTTCTTTCTTTTTAATGGGGTTTGTGATTCTTTGCCTACGTTTTAGTCGATCACTATTCAATGTAGTTTAATTATTGCATTTATTCAATATACCTTGACCTTCTCACTGAAAAGATTTTTGAAATCTTTTGATAAAAGTTGTTTCACATTTTAGATTCTCCAGTTATAAACGAAAAAATGATCTATCTTGGAGAAGATGTATCATAAGTAGATATATTATGGCATATGTTCTTAATTTTTCAAACTGGATAAACAAAGTTAATATGTAAGCAAAAAATTAAATCTATATCATAGGTGAACAAAAGTGCTGCATTTCAAAATAGTTTAATTGTATAGACTTTTGTTCTGTTATTAAAACAATTTTTGACAATTATTTTGGTAGTAAAAGTATATATGTGGTTATAAATAAAGACCAAGATAAGCCAAATGTCAAATATCAATTATTTCAAAATTAAAATATCGAATAAAATAAATCTCACGTAAAATCAAAGAATCAATTCAGTGGTTGAATGAAACCAACCATTTCAATCACTATAAATTACAGCTCGCAAAATTACAAATAGCTACTGCTAATCACTACAGAAGCATTTTCGTTCCTACTTAAAATACATAAAAACTCTTGAAATTTATTTTTATTTTGCCTGAAGATGAAAGCAGGTTGTCTCTAAAAAATTAGTCAGAGCAAATAATCAACTCATGACATGTCGCTTTTTGCAAGGCTAAAAGCCACTACTAGAAGCTAAAAGAAAGGATAAGAATAAAGCAGATCTTACATAGACTGAGAAAGATATTGATTAACTTAGAATTAAAAAATTGGACATCATAATTTGAAGGAGAATAACCAGATGGCAGAGAGTTCCTAAAGCAAGCAGTACGCGTGAAGAAGCTTGAAGAAAAATAGATTTTGTGAAGTTTAGGGATATATACCATTAAAAGATGAGAAGCAGATAAAATTCTGGTGAACTTTGATAAAATCTTTAGTAAAGGTGTTACTTCTTTCATATCATCAGAACAGTGTCCATGGAAATACTAATAGAACAGTGAGTGTCAATGAGTTCACATTATTGTGATGAGAAAGTGATTGAAGATTCAAACAAAGAACAGGACTAACAAAGTTATGTTTTATCAGGGAGAGACTAATAAATGATTCAAAAACCTTACTTATGATTGAAAGGAGACAGTAATAGGATTTCCAATTTTTTGGATTCTGGGACAACAGAAGCCAGCTGTCACACTTCTTAAACAACCTGCAGAGAATTAGAATTGCTGGAGAAAAAGAAGTATTGAAATGTGGTTTCACTTGATACTTTAGCACATTCCTCTGCATCTAGATTGATGATGTGTTAGAGTGAAATATCATGGAGTAGATCAAGAAAGCTTGCCCATTCAGCATGGTGATAGGAAAACTATTTTCTATGGATTGGAAAGTAGAGAAAGTTCCTGATTGTCAGAAATATGAGTTGGAGAATTGACTAGTTCAGTTAATGACTAAGATATGGCGAAGTTGTAGGTGTTGACACCAGAAAGTCTAGTAGTTCTATATAAATGTAGCCTGCCAGTTTCGTGGATGTTGAATACCCCAAAAACAAAAATATTAGCAAAAAGGTGAACTATGAGAGCCTTGTCAATAATTTTAGAAATGGAGCTGATTGCTCTGTAGAACTGTGTGGAAGAAGAACGGTATAAGACGAAAAGATAACTGATTGACTGAAGAAGAGATAGATGTAAACAAATATACGATTCGTTGGGGTTCTCAAGAGAGATTTTGCGAGCTTTGGACAACAAAGATGCCAAGGCCATGCATGTGAAAACCAGATACAATGAATTCAAGCAAACTTATGGAAAGATCATGACTGACCCTGCCTGGTATTTATAAATTCTTAATGTCACAAGGTTACATTTTCAAATTATAATCTAACTATCAAAATGAGTTAACAAATCAAAATGTATGACAGGATCGTTTCTGCTGTTAGCGAGAACAAATTTTCAATGCATGCCCATATGTGCTCAATTTTGGGATTTTAATTAAAAATTTTGGGAACTCAATTAAAAATTATTGGGAAATTAATCAAAAAAACAATATTTTGCATTTTTCTTCAGAAAATGCAAAATATGCAGAAAATGCGAAGGATCCATAAACTGGAAAAAAGAAAATTTTTCCAAAAGGAGAAAAATAGTAACTTCCAATTATGATTTAAAAACCATAGTTTAAATTAATTTACAATTTCAAAAGGATGAAAGAACAGATTTTGAGACGATAGCATAACACACATACATACCTGTACACACTTGAGTGGATATTTTAAGGTTCTTTCTGGAGTAACGTTTAAGGAGCTAAGAAGTTGAATCACAAACCTGGCTCTGTCCCTAATATTGGTTACTTAATAACTTCATAGTTTCAATATCTTAGAAAATTCATAAAATGTTGAAATGCTCAAGCACCTAATAAAGTAAATATCTAATTGTTGAAGAAATAAACATCCCTGTACTAAAAGCTGCAGCAAGGAAATACAATCTTGCAACTAGATTTCCAAATTGTTGCGATAATGCGCAAAAGGATACATAAAAAATCTTGATTCTATTCATATTGATAACAAACAATCAGAATTGGAAAAAATTTCAAAGTATAAATTAAAAGGAAGAATATCATTTTGAAAACAAACTTATTCTTTAGGGTGCAGCAAACCGATTTTTTATTATATCATACTTAAAAAATATCAGAGAAAGTTCACGCTCTCATAAAATTTGATCTGTAAACTCTGATAGGAATAGATGTTTATCTTCCTTCAACACTCAGATTCTTTTAAAATTAATCCCTTTCTTACTAGATATTTGATCAAAAAATTCATTGAAATTAATATCTAAGCCACATACCCCGGTGTTAGATTTTCCGACTTTACTAATCATTTTTTGATTTCACAAATATAATGAAGTATTCTTCAAGAACCAAATATTTTTTTTCTGATACATATTACAATGAAAATTAAAGAAATATGATCCCAAATTAAAACTAAATTTAATAATATATCTTAACGTAATCGCTATTTTGTTTTCAAGGCAATGTTACAAATTATCAACTACAACATATATTTAAACTTTTAATTAATATGATATGTCAACATGATAATTGTCAATGTTAAATGTCATTAAAGCTAAAAAAAGAAGAGAACAGTGAGAATAGGATAATAAGCACAATAAAGAGGAGAAAACCCAGTATAATTAGAGATTAAGATTAATATTACAATGAAATTGTTTGTTTAACGAGGGTCACCCACTTCCTCTGTGCCCAAATTATAACATAAAAAGAATAAATAGATTTAAAAGATTAAATGTGATATCTCAATGTTGATGTCCATGCATTTTTTAATAGATGTTTGTTAATTTGTTGATTCAATTATTTATTGGTTTGACGTATGTTATTGTCCAGACACCAAGAACTTTTGGCACGTGGCCAGATTGCAAGATTTCAAAAAAATTTAACGATTAAATTTAATGGGCGGTTACTGAAAAAACGCTTTTAAAAGACTCCATCAGCTTAGCCAGGTGTCAAAAAAGGTAAAGCTTTCAATGCTGTTGTCAAATAAAAGAAAAAATCATTCTTATACGTATGGCACAAGAAAGCCTTTCTACTGAAGTATTTGCTTAAAGGCATCTTGAAGGAAAAAATATAATTTTGCCTTAACCGTTTGCGAGCCATAGGCAAAATTCAAATGTATAAGGTATAGACTGGCAATTTTTAATCAAAAAATTATTATATTAAAGTTTAAAAGTTCAGTGAGGGCTCATATATTAGCTTATACCTTTGTCTCTTCACAACATACGTCATCTTTGATAAAAAATAATTATAATAAAGATAATTTTGAATGGAAGAATTAAGTTGCAGTAAAACACAAAGTTGTTTGTTTAGACATGACTCCATCTTAATGGTTAATAACTAGTGCCTAGCTATGGAAGAGAGTTTTTTAAAAGATAAGAAGTCATAGTTCATATTGAATATTTTGAATTTATACTGATGAGTATTGGTTTTAGGTTCAACAACAGTATCTTTATGAACCATTTAACAGAAAACAGACAAATTTGCACACTCCTGGAACTCCCTTTTTAGAGATCACACATTATGTGATTATGTAATTTCTTCTGATTAAAGTAGGATTGTCAAATCCTAGATTTGCTTCAAAATGACTGCTAACTTTTCTTTTTGGATTGTTCTCAATCCCCTCTCTGATTTTTCTTCAGACCGATTATATGTAAAACATTGCTCCTGTTTGTCTTCATACTTAATCAGTTCCACACTTTATTTCCTTGAAATTAGAAAAAAAGTTTTCGTAGATCATACTCAATATCCTCACATAACTTGTCAATTTTTTGCTTCCCAACTGTCACAAAGGTTGTTGAAATTTTCAAGTCATTTGCGTCATTTTTCACATAAAAAATGATACCAATAATTGTATCTAATTAATTACGTGTTTTAAACATTCATTCATTGATTTTTTAATGGTATTAGAATGAAGTACTACATCCAATATATTACAATCCAATATATTTTTATTTAACAGTAATAAGCGTAAAAAAAAGTTAGAAGTATAAAACTATAAATGAAAAAGCAAGTGAGATCTCTCAAATGTCTAAAATCAATGTTTTTAAATGTTACATGATATTATTCAATACCCAAGTAATCAAAACTATGTATCATTTATTTATTCAAATTTATACAGAATTTGAAAAAATATTCAGCAGAAATTTTGGAAGGTATTAGTCAAATAACGTTCATTTAATAATTCTGTTGAAATTTTTCCTAAATGAACAAAAGTCTTTTACTCTTTTAATACAACGTATATTTATAGGTTTTTAAGAGTGATTAAAAACAAGTAAATTTGTGGTATAAGCTTTTTTTTTAATTTAAAGATAATACTTCTAGAATGTGAAATAAGAAATATCAAAAGTTTTGTATGAAAAGAAAAGTTACCCACATGTATTAAGAAGCTTTTGCAAAAATTTGGTGATCATAAATATCAGTTCAGAAATAACAGATCAAAACATAACGGAAGATTTTACTGCAAATTTGGTGTAACATGTGGGTTTTTAAGAGCAATTAAAAACAAGTAAATTTGTGGTAAATGACTTTTTTTTAAACTATATAAACCTGTACATCAAAATAACACCAATATAACTAGCTATTAGAAAATCTAAAATAATAAAATTTTCCACTACAAAATTTAAAATGGTGGATGAAATGATGTAATTTTAATGTTTTTTTTTTTTTTTTAATTTAAAGACAATACGTCTAGAATGTGAAGTAAGAAATAACAAAAGTATTGTATGAATAGAAAAGTTACCCACATATATTAAGAAGTTTTTCAAAGAGTTTGGTGATCATAAACATTATAGTTCAGAAATAACAGCTCAAAGCGTAACAGAAGATGCAAATTTGCGGTAAACTGTGGATGACATTTAAAAATCTGAAGATTAGAATGGAAGGTGTCGAGAAATGACAGTTGTATAAAGTGTGGATAGTTCACGCGGTATTGAAACTATATGTATAATAAATTTAAAAAAAAAAAAACTTTTTTATAATAACACTGGGAAATTTTATAACATTAGGGTTTTACTATAAAATCTCCAAAATGGAAAATGGATTTTGTTTTTTTCTTATATTTTTTTTTCCAAAGAAAAATTGTTAATTCTTCTTATCTAATTCTAATTTTTTTTTTTATGATTTTAAATGATATAGGATTGTATTTTGTGTAAACTAATTGGAGCTGCTTTTTCATCTCTACAGAATCTTATTCAACAAATTTTGTATAATGCTTAATGAAGTCATGATGAGGTCATGAACTAAAATTTAGCCAAAATAATAATAAAAGGTAAATTTTAATAATAGCAGTAATCTGCAATGAAAAACCATCTATATCCTAAAAAAAATTAGGAGGAGAATACTATATAACTATAAATTTACCCAGTAGTTGAATGTTTCATCGCAGCCTGAAATAGTGCTGAAGAATGCTGCCAATATCCTTGCTGAGTGTAACACGTTAAATACTGCAGAAACTCGTGGAAACCAACATCCATTACAAAAATTATGTAAAAATTCAAGCTGTGAAACTAAGCTAAACAAAAAAATGGAATATTCAGAAAATACAGTCATTTTCGTTTCAAATAAAGATTTTTGCATAATTGAAAACACTTTAGCATAGAAACTGAATGCACTTCTCGATTGGTTTGAAATAAATTCGTTGTAAACTTTTTATAAAACGCAAAATTTTTTTAGAGAAACCGTATGCTGCGAGTTTTGTTAGCTGAAGATTATGTGGAATGCAGTCATATGCCTTTGACAATTCCATTAAAATGGTCCCTATAATACTTTTCTTATTCAGATAATTTTGTCACTTATTAATAAGGCGAACGAAAGTTTTAACTTAATGATAACGTCATATACTTCTTTGTGTTTTACATGAATAAAGTCAAAATTATTATTGCGGGGAAATTTCATATGGATTGCTTTAATACTTGGATGGGACACAAAATCTGAATCTAACTTCAAAGGGTTATGTTCAATATGGGGAACCCATGGCTCAAATTTTAAAGTTGTCGTATTGTTGGCAAAGTAAATATTAAATATCTCAACTACGCTCTTTTCGTCAAAAATAACATTACTATTTTCAAAAAGAAGTATTCGTTCTATATAAATAATAGGTTTAGTGGTAAAAAGTGGTTTACATGCCTCCCAAAACCAATTCTTTCCTATATACATTAAAATTGCAAAAAAAAATATTTTTTCCTCTCTACGAATAAGGTTAACAATATAATTACGATTGATTTTTTTTTCGAAGTTTTTTTTTCATAAGAATGTTTTGATTTTCTAACAAAAACAGTAAACAAATATAATATTTAAGAACATGTATAATTTTCGAGCAGCTAACGTATCAAAAAATCCGTTAATAATCTTCTTTCGCAGGGAAAGGAAAAATTTTAAAGCCACGTAATCCATAATTTGAAATCAAATAAAGTTGTTATAGATAATGCTCCTGAATTAGAAGCCATGTACAGCCATATAAGCCATATAGCTTAGACTGGAACTGAGACTGTAAATGCATGTATTCCTCTTTTGGTTTTATCTTATAACATAAACTATTGGCTTTGAAGTAGAAAATATTGTTTAGAGGCAAAGTTTTAATCCTTAAGTCGAAGATGCATAGGTGTGCTCTTAAACTTATTGCGTAGCCCAAAGACTTTATTTCCAATGGCCTTTGATATATGCCAATGTTGAAGGAGGTTTGATCCTTTACTATTCATTTGACCTTTTCATACTTATTCCTGTCCACTTTTCAAAATCGCTATCAAAGCAGGTGTTGAAATCTCCATGAATATTTTTCAATCTTGTTTATATATTTTATTATAAGGCGCCACAATCGTAATACAAAAGTCCGATTACAACTATTTCAAAACACATCGAAAATATATAAACACTTATGAGTGTGGTAAATTTAATAAGTTATCACTAACTAAATTTTTTACCAGATCACGGATCCACTCTCGTATAACTGACATGACTAACGCAACTATTTTCTCTAGTTTAATATTTTTGATTTTCCATCTCATATATGTATTGCCAACCAAAGATATGGGATAAAATCTACCCAAGGTTGTTTTAACAGAGTTTTACCTCTCCTATAAATAACAACACCTGTTTTATGCTCTGAAACAAGTAGCACTGCAAGTGATTTTTCAGTTCAAAACCAGAGAAATTAAAAACTGGATAGATTCTATGGGTATTGAAAATTTTTAATCAATCAGAGAGAATATTCAGAAAGTATACGTCAGCCACACTCGTGATAGAACTAACTTTTTTAAACTGATGAAAATCTGCGATATTAAAAAAAAAAAAAAAAAGTAATGCCTATTCTTAATATTTTTAACGAAACTTTAGACATTGACGAAAAACCAATGTGTACTTTCGCTGAGTATAAGCAAGAAGTTCATAAAGTCGGTGTGTTATTACTTAACTCTGAATATAACCCTGGCGAAAAAGAAATTTAAACAGTTATTAGCTTATTCAGATTCTTTTTTGTATACCTTTGCACTTCACGAGAAGCTATTCCTAAAATAAAATCGTGTGAAAAATCTACCCAGGAGAATTCGAAGGGTATCACACAAAATGAAGAATCACCTGCATCTCAGTCCGAAACAAAATTTATATCGCACACTGTTAACATAACTGTTAACACAGCTGCTAACACAATTGTTAACACAACTGTAAAGTGGTTAGAATTCATGACCAAATGTTTGGAATTCATTACCTACCATAACATGATGTTTCGAAAGGATTTTTAAGATGATAAAATATGATACTTTAAGAACGTTTCTTGAAAACGAAAAAGTAGTTACTAATGGTTCACGTATGGTAGAAAACCTCATTAACTACTTTACGTATATAGCAAAATCTCTGGATATCTCGTTGAGGAAAGATCCTTCTCTGTATATTAATCACCCTGTTCTCTGTGTAATTCGTAAATAAAAAACTCGCCTTAAAATGCTATAAAATAGCACTACAAAGGAGATGCATTTGATTTTTGTTATATAGCTCTTTCTCTTATATTTCTCTTGTATATTACTCTTATATATAGAAGTCTTCTGCACTAATATATAAAAAAATAAAATTTAAAATTTCAGCTTTAATGTACCAGTGGCTATTTTAAAATCAGCTGCAGATGTCTGCAACATCCTATCTAATTGATATTTTTAATAATTCATTAAACAACCTGTCTTTCCCAAATGAAATGAAATGGGCAGGCATAACCTTTCAGTACAGCACTCTCTATTTCGCCTGCTAAAAAAATGGCAAAATTAGTCTTGATTCTCAAGTCTTGAAAAGGACTGGTAGTACAGTTTTTATTTACCTATAAAAAACTTATGATTGATTGTATACAACATATTTGTTGATTGCAAAATTAACCGCATATAGCTTTACACATAAATCATTTATTCAAAACTACCTAACCAATCGTAAACAAAAAATCAAATTAGGTTCTTTTTTAGGACTTGGCTTGAAGTAATTTTAGGTGTAAGACAAGGTTCTATACTTGACCCTCTGCTTTTTAATGCATTAATAAATGACATATTTCTTTTAATTAAAGAGACAGTAATTATACAGATGATAATAATTTGCATGTTTGTGATATGCTGATGCAGTGAAGAGCACATTAGCTATGTTGTAAGACTAAAAGATTGGTTTCGAGTAAATTCAATTTCAGTGCCAATCCCTCTAAGTTCCAAGTTATGTTTCTAGGTGTTACAGAAAATCCAAAATATAAATAAATGCGAAAAATCTTGAAAGTACAACCCAAATAGAATTATTAGGGGTAAAAATTGACCACAAATTAAACTTATAAACACATTATGAACACATTGATAGTATATAT
>JAUZNK010002422.1:0-11476 GCA_035046665.1 Euphysa ruthae
CAATTAGTTGATCGATTTATTCTGAGATATATATATATATATATATATATATATATATATATATATATATGTATATCGATATTCTCTAATAAGACAAGTCTCTAAACGAATGACACAGAAAACTTCAACATTTGCAAATTATATCGATGATATTCTCAAAACCATAAACTATAGGACAAAAGTAACCCATTTGAAATAAATAACTGATCTAATTTTTGAAGCAAGATTAGTAAGTTTTTCACCCAAATCAACTCCATTAGTATCTCCACCCCAAAAACTCGATTCCTATTATATGGGCATGTTAAAAAATAAAAGCCCGCCAGGCAACGGGTTCATAGACTAAAAAAAAAGGTTTTAGAAACAAAATATAATCTCTGTGTTCAATCTTTATATAAGTCAAAAAAAATTGTCGATAATGTTTTTGTTTGAAGTTGTTATTGTTATGAATAAGTGTTCAATATTTCTAAATTTAAAACATAACAAAATCTTCCCTAATATCTTTTGCACTGTGATTGACGTTTCCAGTTTGACTTTGAAATGGAAATAATGAATGATGGGCAGCTTTTTCTTCGTTACGCCCAGTATTCCTTATGCGTGTCAGCCAGGCCAGATGGACAGTATATATTTACTGCCAAGTTTTTTCTTAAATTAATATGAAGAAAAAAAATGTCCATGACGATTTCTTTTACCGAATCTAGGTGTAAAAGTATTGCAGATCGTAACACACGCCATCTAACACATCTTGACACACGCCATCTATTCGTTGCTATGCCGAAAACGTTTTCCGACATGCGTCTAGCTTGACTGGCTCGTCAATTTTAGGTAGAATTAGAAATGATTAAATTTGAGACTTCTCTTGGCAAAAGGAACTTAAAATTTTGACTTTTATCACCAGAAAATTATTTTTAAATATTTTTCATGTTATTTGGGAAACTAATTCATTTTCTTCCATTTTCATTTTAATTTTTCAGACTAGTTTTCAAGTAGCACAGCTTCTTGTTGAGTATCAATGAAATAGGTAAACTGCCTAGTTCAATACCGCATCCTTTATCCTTTCTGTAGATTTTTATTCGGATTTTTTCATTGCTAACTCAAAGTAGCTATAATTTTTTTAAACATCAAAACACTTATAACAATTAGTGGGTTTTTTTGAAGCTGTGACATTTAGATATTACCAAAATTTATGATAAAAAGAATTTAATCAAATTAATATTCATCATCTGTTTAAATTTGAACCAAAAAAGAATAAATATAATATTATTTCCGATAAACAAATTCCAAAAAATCTTGAAAAAATTTTGATCAAATAGCATTTTTCATATTTTCAAGGTTTTTCAAATCAAAAATATTTTTTTGTTTTGAGATGTTTTGCTTCATTATTGTCATTTCACCATATGCTAGTCTATTATGAACATCTTATACTCCCTCACTGTTGCGATACTGTAAGGAAGTTAATCAACCGAAAAACTAAATTTTAATTTTAACCATTAGAAAACATGAAAAATATTATTTTCTTTAGACACGGAACCTCAATATAAAAATAAAGTCACTTTTACTCGGTAAATTAGTGTCGATGATTTTGAATTTTTTGAAATAAAGAGATTCTTTCGAAATACTAGATATTTTCTAGCAGAGTTAAAATCATAGTCCATTTGGATATTTCGTCTATTTAAATGCTTATTGCAACAACTTTGCACCAAAATTTGCCCCAATCTGAATGTTTTTAATACACCGATTAGACTGCAAGAGTAACTTTTGAAAAAAAATTTTGAAAAAAAAAAACGATGCTAAAACATCCATGTTGCTTGAAACCTAATTTTATTATCAAGACACATTATGCTTTGATTTCGCGTATTTTCTTGTCAGCTTCGATTTTTTCATAAAAAGTTGTACTGCTTTAATCGGGTAAGTACGAGATAGGTCTTTAATTGTTTTATAGCGGGCGTACGAACTTCTGTGCATATCGCCATGCGACGAGGAAGGAATAGTTTTGAAAGATCAAAGTCTTCTTCCTGCAAAGCCTCTGGCACAGATATACACCTTCTTATTGGTGTCTTTGGATTCTCAACACTAGCTTCATCGTCCGAGAGTTCAATGTCCGAAACATTACATTCGTTTACAAAAGAATTGTGATATTTTGACTGAAAAGAAATTTTTCTAATCCGATTTAAACATAATGATACAGTTCGAGGCAATTTGTGTCGCTTTGTTACAGACTTACTCTCTGCAGGTAGTAAAGCCGATTGGCTAGATATGCTATCACGGGAGTCATCAGCGCTATGCGATCTCGCCAATGTTGGAGAACTGCATGGTGATTCATTAACAACCTCCATCGTACGTGATTTAACAAATCTTTTCCTACGTAAACGGGTAGAAGCATGATTTCTCATGTCTTTGATAGTGTCGCTTTCTTCACTATTTGTATCACAGGTTTTATCGCTATATTTATCAGGAGTTTTATTGTTATGTTTATCGATACTTTTATCGTTATAATTAATAATGTTTATATGTTTGCTCACTGAATTTGTTAACGATTCGTGTTCTGAACGTGTTTTAACTTCGCTTAATGTTCGGCGAGTTCTAGTTGATTTTGGTTTTGGGTTATAAGACAGTTTTGACAACCAATTTCCAATTCGGCTATCTTTTTGAACAACTCCTGGAATAGGACTCACCTTTTCACCGACGGTGCCTAAGCTTTCATCGAAACTTTTCTTTTTTAATTCGCTTTCATCTTCCAAATCACCTTCATGATAAATGTTGTTGTTACTTCCATCACTCCCTGCAGCAGCTAATATTTCATCGAAATGTATGAATCCTCCACTGTTTTTTACTACGTCTTCAGTATTCAATGAATCTATCACATTTAAATTTTTACTGGTATTGTTTGCGAATGAATCGTTCCATGAGCATCTATTATCACACTCGAATGAATAGTTTATATGGCAACTATTTGATGTATTCTCTTCTAAAATCGTACACATTTTCAATCTATAAAATATTAAATTCCCATCTGTCATTATACTTTTTCAATGAGCATGAAATAAATAACATGGAAAACTACATAAATTTTTCCTATTTTCAGAAATGTTTACTAGAAATTTGTATAAAATAAGTAATGATAAAAGATTTACAAGTAGCAGCTGTTAACACAGTAATAAAAAAGAAAACTTGCTTCTCTCGAGATTGAAATGCACAATTTATAAAAAAATAGAAAATAAGGATTTTAGTTTTAAAAAACTAGGAAATAAATAAACTGAAGATACATATTATAAACTTGATCATTTATGTCAAAGATGACATGAATGTAAAATTTGAAATTTGATGTCGAAATATAATATATTTTGCATTCCAGGTATTGTTGTTACATAAATACATTGCATTGCAGTTATTGTTATTACAGAAATATATTGCATTCCAGGTATTTTTATTACATAAATATATTGCATTCCAGGCATTTTTATTACTTAAATATATTTAGCAAAAAAGCTTTATGTCATTTAAACTTATATAATACCTTTCAGAGTGAATATGATTTTTCAATATATTTGCATGACATATATCACTGTCGTAAAGTTCGATGACCAATTGTAAATCTCAAAATTCTATTCTAAAGTTCGATGAGAACCAATTGAGAGTTTTTACATGCGTTCCTTAACATTTTGCTCTAAGGTACATAATAAATGGGAATGGTTGGATTGAGTAGAGATTGAGATATATAGAGGATTGAGATATATTATACTGGGGGTTCGAAACAATGTAGCTTAAGTAAGTAGGTTTGATAAACTAAGGTGCCATAAAACACAGCTCTTAAATAATTTTAAGGTTTTCTTACGAATTTTAGTACTAATGGGTCCAAATTTGGAAAAATTTAATTCGTTGATTAAATAGAACATGGTGATTCTCTAGGCACCTTACTGTTATAATTTTTCAGAATAATTAGCAACGGACTTTTGCAACAGTGTTTAAGATGACTTTTGCAACGTAATAATAGCTGGTCTATTAACAGCATAGAATAACAAGGCATTCTTTATTAGCTTTCGAAGGGATGCATAATTCATAATATTTTGTATTGAAAAACTTATCAAGTTTATAGATTTATCTTTATAGAAAAACTTATCAAGTTTTACATATGAGCAGAATCTCAATTTCATGACGCGCACGACAAAGGGTTTAGAGATGAATAATGCGACATTGACTTTTAAATATTTTTGAAAAATATAGTGCCACATATTTAAATAGTGCTACTCTTTACTTCTAAGTCTCTAATGATAATCAAATCTCATGTATCAAAAAGGGTCCCGCCATGCTGGAGTCTTAGTTTAGATAAATTTAGATTGATATTTAGCTGATAAGCTGTCATATATGTTGTGCTTTTGATAACACAATTCAAAGCAAGAATGGTTGGTTAACCAACGCCCCCTATTCTTCTGTATTATATAATAGAATGAAAAATGGAAGAGATCCCTGCTTTGTTTTTGATAAATGTTTCTTAGAAAGAGATTAAGGAATAATACAATAGTCTTTTGCCATATATTGAACAAAACATTTGTTAAAAAACTATTCTTTTCATGTAACGATGTAATACGAATAATAGTTTTCAACTTTCTGTTTACGATGTCAAAAGCCTAAACCTATTTCAAAAATTAACAATATCGCTGATTCAAGGCAAGTTACGGCGATGCTGTTGAAGAACTTAATTAGTCCCAATGAAAAAAATACAAGTGTTCACACATAAATCTGAAAAAAAGAAAACCAGAAAAAAAACTTATTCGGGAATCTTATGTTTTGAAAACTAAAATGAATTATATTTTTATATTATACAATTAATTCATTCTTCCACATAAATTCTGGAATTTCTAAAATAGAAAAAAATATCAAAAATTCAAGTGCGGTTTATGTCGAATACTGATTTAGTGGAGTAAATCAATGCGGGAATAACACTAAATATATACCTTACAATAGCACACTTTTTTAAAGTAATGGCATCTTTTCACTAGACTTTGCGCACTTAAAAATGACAGAAACTATTTTCAAATAAACTCGTTCTGTTGATATAAGTAGAGATATTTAAGAAGTATTATTCAAAAAACGACCAAATTCATGACTATATCAATTTTTTGTTCTTTTAAGAAATATTAGCACTTGGAATATTAACTAGGACTATATACAAAAATCCACCTGCACGGTTTGGGAGTGGAAGGGTTGATGCAAGAAAATAGGCTGATTCTTTAAAGTCAATGCTTATAACAGATTTGTGCAGACAAAATTTAAAAATTAAGGGATGGACAATGCTTGGCATGGACAGGAGATTTTCCTAAGCTTTGTGTGGCAAGTCTCCTTTTGTGTAGCCCCCAGATAAAAGAACCGGCTCCTTCTTATAATAAGTACATTAGCTTTAGGTTAGCATTCAGCATCCTAAGTCCTAGTAACAACTTGACAATTTAGGAAAATAAGCTTTTGAAAAATTTCTCATTATTTCATTTTTATTTCATATCCCAGATAACATCAATTTTTTGCAGACTTAACCTTTCTTTCAGTCTTTTCCGAATAAATTTTTGTTAATATGTGTTTTCTTTAATTATTGCTTTAAGATAAACATTGATAGATCTGCAGCGCTTCATTTTGGAAATGGGAGATGAGAAACACGAAAATGTTTTAGCTTGAATAAATTTCAGATTTTTATTTGCTAATATTCTTATTGTCTATTTGAACAAACATGACATTTAAACAAAGTAAATAAAAAATAATGGAATAAAATGAAATTAAAGTGACCGTGCTGAGCAATAAAACAGCAGATTATCACTTTAAGTATCCTCAGAAATATCAAAGGTTTATAATAAACAGTGATAACCACACGATCTTTCTCTCTACGAGAACTTTTTTTTCGATATTAAATATTTTTTCATGTTAAAAAAATGTATTGGAATTAAATTGAAGGTGTGTGAATAGCCTTAACTTGCAGATAGGCTGGGAATAGTCCTAACTTGCAGATATGCTGGGAATAGGTACGTAAAATAAGATTTTTGGAAAGTAGAGGGACAAGATATAAGCTTTTTTCGAGAGGTAATAGCGATGGATATGGAGAGTGGGCATATTTATAGCATAGAAGTGAGAAGAAAAAATAATTTATATCAAGCGTGTCAATAATTGATTTATGGAGATTGAGTTTTTGATAGGTGGCAGAATTGCCACTCTGCGTAAATTTATGCACCTAAATGAGGAATTTTTGGATAACTTTATCATAAGTTTTAGAGTAGTCCTAAGTTTTGAAAAAACTTGACATAGTTGGTGATAACTTTAATTTCCATGCTGTGAAGTTGTGTTAGGTATAAAAATGTGTGCAAAAATAAGGAAGAAGAAACTTGAATTTGGAGCATCAACAGATATGGTGGTTTGCAACAAATCGTATAGTAAGAAGCAGAGTAGGCTGGTAGCATATGAATCAAGTGGTTGCCACACACAGGTACAATATTTCTTGGTTATAAAGTCAGGAAAGAAGGAGGGAAAGGATGTGAACACTATTGCAGGCGAAAACTGTGTATCTTAGTCTAGATTGCTGGCTTGCAATACTGTTGTGAAGAGTGCCAAGGAAGTTAAGGGAAAAAACAGGCTCCATCAGAAGGTCTGGAAGGTGAGGGAAGAACATGCAACATGACAGTTTAGTGCGTGAGCTGAACACTTGTCCCTTGCTAGTCAGTATGATGCTGATGATGTTAAAAGTACCTGGTGTATTTTAAGAAATATTCTTTTAAAAGCCACTAATAATAATGAGGTTAACCAAGTTAAAAAATAAAACAAAAGAGAATTTGGAAAAAATAAATTTCAGGTGGAAGCAGAACGGAGCAGATTTGCAGATATGTTGATGAAAGAAGATATAAAATCAATGTTCAATCAAAACCTCTAAAAATTTTATTGAATTTGTCTTTCTTACTTCCACACCATCAATAGATTAAAATGGAAGTTTTTAAGGTAAATTTTCTGCGGACCCCCCTTTACCGACAGTTTATTTACCTTAAACTAGAGTGAGAAATGTTTTAATTCATTATTTATGCTTGCAAAAAAGTTAACATGTTACTGTTAAAACAAATTAGTATCATCAGCAAACATAATTGTAGATATAAAGTTTCAGACTCTATACATATCATTAACATAAATTAAAAACTATGAACGCTCTAAAATAGAACCTTGTGGCACTCCACATACAATATCTAAAATACCCAAACCATTGTCTTTAAGAAATTGCTTCCTACTTTTTAAATAGTTTTTAACAAATTCGAAAGTTCTACGTTTTACCCCATAATGCTTCAATTTCGATAAGAGAATTATATTATTACTGGGATCAAATTTTTTTTAGGTTAAGAGCTGACATTTAGTTTTTATGTGAGCGTTGCAGATGCAAGATCATAGACTTCCAACTTCAGCGATTTACAGCAGTGGCTCGATATAGCTTTTGTCACTTAGATAAGATGTTAGGTAGTAAAGGGGGTATCAAAAAGAATGTTATTTGTATTGCAAGTAGGGCAAGCAAAATATTTCCGTTCTCATCTTGATATACCTTTTCCGAGTTATAAAAAAAAAACATGGCTTCTCAGCAACTACTATCGTTAATTTCTTTTTTTTCTGAAGATTGCCGTATTTAAAACACTTATTTAGCATAATTGTTTTTAACACAGCAATTTATCAAAAACAATGATGAGAAAATGCCAAAGGAATAATTAAAAAATTAGAAAAAAAAGAGTTATTCAGATATAAATCAAAAGGTGTTATTGAGCTAACATAACGATATGACCTAATATAAATTTAATTTCATATCAGGTTAACTATTTATGTTAAGTAAAATCACCAACATAAGGAAAACATTGTTTTCAGCAGGGTCATAAAATTTTAGTTCAGTTGAATCAAAACCAAGTTTTTTTTTAACTTTCAAAAGCGGAAAACTTGTTCTTTCTTTTTTTATGACATAGTCAATAGAATAATATTTGGTCTAGAATCTCAAAGCGTTTTAAAACGCCCACGATTATCTGCACACTTTCTGTAGTGTGACTAAAAGCATTTGCAGGAAATTACATCAAGAAATACATAATAGCTCAAATGGTATTTATTCATTTTACTTGTACACAGCTACAAAAATGTTACTTTCAAAATTTCAATCTTTTTATGTCATCTATATTAATGACAGAGATATCTGGGAAATTTAATCACAAAGAAGGTTCGGGAATAAAAATTCCAAAACTCTTTAATGTAATACAATTTAACGGGATTTAATTGTGCTGATGAACATTCCGCAATTTTTGTGAACTTTAAAAAGATTCTAACTCTAATTGTTAAAATATTCAAATTATCATCCTTTCAACCATAATAAAATTTCAGAATTGCAAAACGCGTTCAAACAAAGTTTGAAGATGCGTTTCGCACCTTAAGAAACGTGGGGCCAAAAAATAGATTTACGAACTAATTTATTATAGAAGAGTCCATGGGTTTGATTCTGGTGCATTTAGAGCTATTATTTGCGCTTACAGTAAAACAAAGCAACAAAGCATTGGTCTCTAAGGGGGGCCAAACCCCTACCTCCTTGACAGAAATCAAAGACTTAACCGCTCGACCAGACAGCCATAAACATTGCTAATTTGACTAACAATTAACTTCCTGGATTTTTAATACGTTAATTCCAAATTTTATTTAGATATTCGATTTATAAATTGGTAAATTACCTTCATTATAAATTACAACAATTTTTCTTCTGCTAAAGTTTGATAAAAGCACAAACATAAAATTTTCTACCGTTCTTCTATAGTGAATATATGTGGAGAAGATTATTGTAAAGACGATAACAAATACTAAAAGATAATAAAAAGATAGTCGGGAAGAAAATTATGAGCGAAGAATAAGAAAAATTAATAATGGATGGACTTTCACAACAAAAGGTTATGGATTTTCACAGCAAAAGATTATAATAAAATTTTAAGTATATTACCGAAAAATAAATCAGCTCTGTGTGTACGGTATTTTGCTATTATCAAAGCAAGATAATTCGCATTTATTGAAGTGTGTATTTATCTCAATACATATTTCATTCATATCCCAAAAACATCTGCTCTTACCAAGCATTTTGTGCAAATAAAAGTCCTAAAAATAGGACTCTTCTATGCCAAATCCAAGTCGCAGTAAAATAATGAAAAACTTTTTAAAATGCCAGCTACCAAGCAAAATAAAGAAGAACTCCAGAAGGGAAATTATATTTAATACCTATCAGAGGTAATGCTTTCTAAGTATGTCTCACAAATTCCAATTCATGCCAGCCTGTCTTGTGAATTTAAATGAAATTCTATTAATCACTTCTCTGATTTATTTATTTCTTTCTGGTATTAAAAGCCAGTTAGACTTATGTAATTCTCCCTGATTTTCTAGCTCCAAGAACTAATTCAGTTCTCAATATTTACAACCCAATAGACCCAGAGTTTATTATGTTATTTTGCCTCGATTTTAGGCTTTTTAGGGATTTAGGCATTGTTTTCATTATTTATTTTCATTTATTTATAACACCAATAACTTTTTTTAAACGCAAAAACACAAGAATATGAAAAAATTTACCATTTTTCAATGTACAGCAAGGTTTGAATATACAAATCGCGTGCTTTTCAGAGAATTATGAATTATAAGAAAGTGTTATCATTGAAAAATTAAGACTGAGACCCACCCTAAAAATTCAAAGTTTAAGTATTCAGTTTAAGCATTCACATTATCTAGTAAAAAGGTGTATTTTCAAAAAATACATACCATAGCATCATAATTTGTTTTATCTTTGAAATAGTACATATAACGTCAAATGCATCATAACAACATTAAATTCTGATCAAAAATTTATATTTCCCGAATAAATTTATATTTAAACACCCCATGAAAATCTTTAAAATGACTTATCTTCAGTTCTACATGATCAATTGACTCAAAATTTTGGACGGAAAGATAATTTGACAAAGGTTAATCGATTAAGTTATAAAAAAAACAAAACATTGCATTAGTTTCTAATATAACTATTCAACATTTAACCCACGGATTTAAATTTTTGAGAAATTATATTTGAAATCAGCTAATTTAATGGTGTAATACTTCACAAGGAAAATACTAAGAAAATTTTATTGCTCACAATCACCGCTACATTTACACAATGAGGTTGTACACTTCATCGACGATTTCAAGCACTTTCAACGACCTTTAGTGTTCTAACCACACCGAATAAAGTCGTGAAATGTTAAAGTAGCTTACGGTAACGTCACGCAAAAAACCACGTACTCGTTTTTTGAGCCTAGTTTCCATCCCTAGTTTAGTGGATAGTGGATATTAACATCTCTTATTAACGAATGGCTCCAGCAGTGACTAGCTTGATACACAGCCATCATCAAATGAAGTTTAAGAGCATCTTGGGTTGATGGTATTGCATTTAAAGATCGCACTTTTCTTGAAAACGAATCTTTTCCGCAATTGCCTACACTTTCACATATTACTTCTGTCGTAAAGCAAGATTATAAATCTTTCAATGAATTGAATCACATTGTTTATCTCAGAGGTAGTTGGGCAATGTGATAGTTCCAGTAAGGTTTTTGTTAATTCTTCAAACCAAGTGTCCCATGCCAATTTCTTACTTTTGCATGAAAAGACGAAACTTGATTGCATCCAGTTAATGCATGAAACAATGGCGATAATTCGCTTTTTCAAACACCAAATTTTTCAGCCAATAGACAGATTGGAATATAACGATGGTGCTTCCCAACACCAAATGCAACCCAGAATTGATCTAATGTAAATGAATGATATATGCCAATTGCAATAATTCAACACCCGTGTCAACTGTGCGTAACATCACTTTAGTGTGACCAGCATTATCTGCAAATTTCACATATACCTTCTGGTATAAGCTTATTCATGTGTACAAGGTGAGACGAAATTTAGATTGTTACTTGTAGTAGATATAGACAACTTCCATATGATGCAATCATTACGCCATCTGTTTCAATTCGGATTCTTGTTCTGAAAGGAATTTGAATAACTCAATTTTGTTTTCATTAAAGAAGGATTGCCAATTCCCATTGTATCTTTGAAGTTGGACAGACTCTTTCCTCGCTTTTATCGGGCAGATGATTTTAAGGAGTTCTCGTAATATTCGCGCCAAAAAAATTCAACACGAATACAAGCAAACAATTGTATACGTATATAGGGTAAAAAAACATCCGTACTATAATCAGTATATGTTTTAGCATTACCTGGTTTCAACATGTAAATAACAGCTGCACCATTCAGTAATATTACTTCCACAATAGGCTGATCACATTTAAAAGAAATGTCTTCTAAGCAATTGATTAGTGTAGGCTTTGTGCCAGATCGCAAATCACCGTGTTTTGATATTGATGGTGGAAACATATGATTCTCGTCTTTGAAAAATTCATCTATATTCCCATCTCGTACTGGGCAGGCTATA
>JAUZNK010002423.1:0-11471 GCA_035046665.1 Euphysa ruthae
ATACTTGCAAATGTTAAAATGAATCACAAATTCTACACACACACACACACACACACACACAAACACACACACACCATCTGTTCTGGTTCCCCCAAAATATGGTTTGAGAACCAGTGCTGGTTGCCCCAACCTCTTGTTTGAAAACAAGCAATGGTTCTCAAAACTTCTTGAGGGTTCGATTGCTCTCATGAGATAATCAAGTTTATTTTTATTTATTTATTTGATGGTTTATTAAGGAAAAGATAAGATGATTATAATATGTAGAGTATAGGGTACTTATATTTCATAAAAATCTTACATATTTAGAAAATCAGATTTTGACTCTCAATAAAATTGTTAAAATGGTTAGGATAGTTATCTGAAATATCATTTCTAAAATCAGATATAATCTTGGAAAAAGCAAAACGTAACTTTTTGAAGAAAATCAAAACATACAGTTTTGGACAAAACTAGACTAATTTAGTATGCTAAATGTGATAAATAACCAAAATTATTAAATTATCTGTAATAGTTCCTTATATAATGCGAAATTTTTTGCTGGATTGTAAAACTCCTAAAAAAAAAATATTAAAAATACCTGATAGTTTAAAAAAGAGACTTTAATTAATCTAAATTATTCTATTTTGACCCCACATCTATGTAAAAAATTTCCGGAAAATCTAGTGAATTACAAACAGACTGATGAAAATAAGTTATGGTCCTTTTACCTGATAAAAATGTTGAAAAAAAACTTGAGTGATTTTTAATAGAAAGACAAAAAATTTTTTCTCAAGAGCATCAATACCATGCAATTGCATAAATGATAAGAATTTTTAGAACCCCATAGCAAGGAAAAGAAACAAATTTATAAATGAAACTTGTGTCATATTATCTTTAAACATGACTATTGACATGTTTGATCGATACAGAAAATTAGAAATCAATTAAATCTCTGAAATATATTATTTTCAAGACGAAGAATTAACCTTAATGTTTCCCTGTTCTTTGTAAACATTCATTGATCTAATGTCATAGCTATGAGCTAAAAAAAACACATCGGACTGATGATCACATCCTCTCGAATGTACTTCCACTGTATTTATGATGTATATCAACGGAAATTTCATAGTAAACCACAATTGAAACAGCTCAAATGAAGGGAAAATACCAAAAAGAGCAGCAGAACTATTTGTAACATTATCAATGCTGATTCTGTTATTTTTACATGAAATCCCAGTAGGTAGATAGTAGGACACAACTTCAGCATTTTCACCAAATCTCTCTTTCATACAATCTATGGAAATTAACATGTCTTAAATGTGCAAAAATCATAAAGTTTTGATTTAAATATGAGCTTTGACCTTAAAATTCTCATCATTGGGCAGATAATCACAGGTGTCAATGCATTTTGAGATTTCTTAACAATTAACTAATTTATAAATTAATAATTTTTATAAATCAATAATTTCAATAATTTTAAAGTTCCTCTTTTTGAATATGTCTAATCAAATATATATATTGATAACTGTTAATACAGAATAAATCCAAAAAGAGGAAAGGTTTAATAAAATAAAATCTGCTTATGAAATCATTGCAAAAAGATTTACTCATATTGAATGTTACAAACTTTTCTAAAATATCATTTATGACTAAATGTTAGATTAATTTATAAAAGATAATAAAGTGAAATTTAAACAGATATCCTCACTAACAGTAACCTGCTCTTGCATTTTTATAGCTCTCTAAAAAACAGATTTATTGTTTTATAAGCAAAAATTTGAATCTAAGAATTTTTATATGCAACGCTCTTAAAAAAAAAACATCTTAGTATTAACTAATTTCCAGTGTGCGCTAGAAACAAGGATAAAGCTCTTGAAACGTCAAGAAGCAGTACCACATTACAAAAATGAAACAAATTTTGTCATCTAGATAGCGCTGCACACAAATTTACTACTCGTGCAAAGACAAGCCAAACTAGATCTAGATTTAAGGCTAAAATAATTCTTTTTGGCTTGATTATCTGGTATTAAAGTCTAAGAAGTTGAAATATCCTGGTATAGACCAAATTTAAATTTAGAAACTTGCCTAAACATGTATATTAGATTTTACTCAGCTTTGGCAACATCCCACTGACTAACAGCACAAGTGAAAAGACTGCTACTAATCAGTAAAAACTATTTAGATACACAAGATAACATTTTTTCATTGAAGCAGATTTTTAAAATTTGAAGATTTATTCATTCAAGACTAATATAATGCATTAAAAATAATACCATCAAAATAAATAAATACCATTTAAATAAATTACTTTTTCATTTATAAATAAAATGCTGCAAAAATTTTCTATGGGATTATACTTTGTGGAGTATAATCCCATAGAAAATTTAAGAACATGCTTACCAACTTTATTGCACAGACAGTGCAGGAAATATATACCGTTGTATCGGGAATTCCCAGTTCATATTTTTGATTAAAAGGTAGCTATGCTAGAAAAAATTTAATGATTATGATGCTGATTCCATTTGGTAAAAAGAATAGCATTTTTCGACTGAAAAATAGTCCTTGAAAACAGATCAAATTTGATGGCTCTAAATTTCTGTAATTGTAATAAAATTTAAAATCTGTATATTATAGCTTCAAAATAATTTATAAAATGCATTGCTAACTCATTAGATAGAACCAAAAATGTGACAAGCTAATAAGAGACCGTCTACAGTAAGCGTCTTGCAAAATGGAAAAAATTTGCTGCAAAAAAACGGCACACATTCGTCCCTAAAAAAAATGTACTCAAAAAACGTCTTCTGAAAAATTTATGAGTAGATGATTTGGAGTTTGCAATTAATATTTAAAAAACGGCTTATATAAAATAAGACGCTACAAGATGTTTTCAAAACAAAGTTTGATAATAAGACGATTTTTGTAAAGTAAGACCACTTTTGTAAGGTAAGATGCTTTTTTTAAACAAGGCGCATTTTATAAACAAGACACTTTTTGTAAACTAGACGATATATCAAGACGCTTTTTAGAACCTTAATACACATTTCATTAATACACATACGGTTTACCTAAGTTTTATAAGAACTACTAAAATCATCTTTTTTAAAATATATAAAATAAAATACCTTTTACTTGTCACCCAATAAGTAAAAAAAATTTGCAGGTTGAGTGAAGCAAACAATGTAGTTAAGATATTATTAACTAGGATAACGATTATAATACATAGTATTTATCAAAAAAACAAACGTTAGGTACTTTAATTGACAATTTAAAACGCAAATACTGTTTATCAAAACACAAGAAACATTTTAAACATTTTGAATAAACTTAGTTATTCTTTGCTTCAAATAGTTATGAATTATAGTTCAACAAATCAATTCAAACCAAAATAAACCAGCAACGTAAATTTCATTAGAAAAAAATAAAAATATAAATTTGTTTAATAAACAACAATATAATTTCTATAATAACACATATAATAATGTAATTTAATCTAATTAGAAGCTAAAAGCTCGTTAAATCACAAAAGAATTGAAAGTTGCAGATCAAGGCAAAGCTGGAAAGGTAATTTCTTTGTGGATTTAATTGAACGAGATATATCAATTTTATTTGCAGCTTTTGTTTTTATTAAGAGATAATACTTCATTGAGACCTATGCTGAGATTAAGAAAGCCAACAAGTCGTAAATTTAGTTTCGTGGAGCGCATACAAATTTATTAAAAGATTCCAATGACAGCTCGTCAGAAACAACACCCCAATAATTCGATGCAATATATCTTATGATACTCAGGACACCACTTATCATTTAGTGCGGGGTATTTTCGCACAGTTTCAGCAAGATTGATTTATTCTTCTTTCATCATTTTAATATTGAAAAATATATATTTTGTTTACCTTTTCAACTCAGTTTTCGATTAAGTAAATTGAAAACCGAAAATTTATTTGCTTTAGTTAACTCTTGAGTCATGAAGTACGTAAAGAATGAAAATAATTTCATTCAAAGCGTAATGAAAGTTAAGGTTCAGTTGCGCTTTGTGCGATTCTCTTTTTCATTTTTAACTGCACCTACCCATGGAGTTTTGCAGCTTACCTCCAGCATGTATCTAAGTATTGATAGATTTGCTATAGGGCGCAAAATTTTCCATTAATGTCTCTGTACCAGCCTTAACGGTTAATGGGCGATAAAAGTTTGAAACAAAAGCTCTTGCAGACTATAGCCTCGCGCATACATTTTTCAAATGTTACTATGTCAAAACTTTTTATTAAAAAGCTATAAAAGAAGAAACACATATATTAATTAATTTAGTATGTCACAAAAATAATCCACTTGCATAATGAATACTATAATCTTAACGTTATTGTGTAGAAATCTACTTTCTTTCTGGTTCGCGCATACAATAAGTTATGGCTATTATCTAGTCAAATCATGGTTAGGTTATCAAAATTTACTGTATTTTATTAAGATTGAAAGAAAAATTCTAGACGTACACGCACGCAAGATTCATTTTTTTACAATTAAGTGCATAACATTGTACCACAACATTGTACCATTATAAAAAAACGTTTTCATAATTATAGTCGAAGTTTTGCTTTAGATATAAACTGGCTCAAAATATGCTTTTATTTCATACTAGAACTTTATTATATGTAATCTTGTAACATAACTCAACAAAGAGCTACGTACAGCGTGTTGAAAACGTATAACTTAATCTTATATCAGATATTATGTCCAATGGATCTCAGAAGTTCAAAACCACAATAGGATATTGTGTCTTTGACAACAACTCGCTTCTTTTTCCCAACACACCAAGATGGTTGGCATGCATGGCATATATGTTTTCTGTGCATGTAAGAAAAGTGCCTTAATCCAGACCTGTTCCTCTATTTTTACTCTGACCAATAAGTACGACTACGAGCAATCGAAAAACGAATTTTATCATTATTTTTTTTTGTTTCACATATTTTTTATCTGGAGCTGACATATTTACAAATTATCATCAAATCTAATTTTGGGGGGCTCTTAATACGATTAACTTTATTTTATACACGTCACCCCGCAACAGAATTTAAACCCTCCAGTTTATTTAAAGCAGATAAACATATATACACTAAGACAAAAATTTCTCGTAATAATGGAGGGAAAGTTTTTAAAACTGTTTTGTAAATAGGAAAACAAAACCTTTCAAAATATTTTTTAAGGCAGTAAAATCTAATTAAAAATATCAAAATTTCTTAATTGCTTCACTTCGGATATACGCAGGTTACTAAAATTTTATCCCTTGCTAAATTCACTTTGTTATCTGTATCTAATTTAACCAACGGTAGCATAGCCTACGACATTATAAGCTGCAATCGCTCTATTATTTTTCTGTTGTAATAATTCCATTGTCTTTAAAAATCAAAATCTCAGTATTTAAAGGGGTAACATGGTAAATACAAGAAAATTCTTTACTTTTGAGTTTACCAGTTGATAGAATTTAACTATAAAAAGGTAAAATTTTAAAAAAATTAATTAGGCGGTCCACTAGAAGGTATAAAAGTGGTAAAAAGGTGAGTTGATTTTTTTTTTTTAAACCTTTTGTCATATGAGATTGATTTTTTTTTATGATCGCTTAAAATAATATCAAATTAGTACAGTTGCCAAATTTCAAAGCAATTTCGTTTTTGAAATAATGAAATAATGAAAACTCAAAAGGAAATTTTGAGTTTACTAAATAACAGGCATATTAAAGCGTTCACCACCGCTAACTCACAAAAATTGGAAAGCAAAAATTCGAGTAGCGCTTTTTTCTCCCCAATCAAGCCAACCAAACTTGGTAATTTGTCCGATGAAATTCAAGATTTTTTTGTAAATTATGGCGACTTTTCGAAGATTTACTATGCATTATAATTATAGGCTGATTATCAACCAGCCTGGTTGAAAATTTGTTAGAATTTTTGACAATCCGAATTTCATATTTTCTATAATCTATTATATTTCAACATAATATTACAGACCAGTCAGGGCCACCATCAGCTATCAAAATTAAACTTTGTGTATCGCTTATTCTATATTTGGAAACCAAGTCAATGAGAATGTTTGTATGCAAAACAGAGGTACTTTCTATTACTCTTGACAAGAAAAGATTGATCATTAGCAGACCAGACCTTGGCCAAAAAACCTTTTCCCTACCAATCTTGTCGACAGTTATGTGCACATCTGATAAATTCAAAGATTTATTTGACAAAGTTCTTTGCAGCTTTCCTAATGGAGAAGGATTATTTAGGTCTGAAAAACTTTCGCTTTTATGCAAATTATTTTTAAGTATTTGATAGCCTGATGGAACGAGTTTGAAATTTGAATGTGGAAAGTCATGGTCATAAAAATTTGGGGACTCACTGACCAAGTGAAATTTCCGGATTAGGCATTTTCTGCCAATGGCTGGTATGCCAACATCAATTTGTTTTTATTGTCTACAGACAAACAATATGTTGCTTTCCGGTGCAAAGCTGATAATTCCTGAGCCAGGTTAACTTGACAACATGTAATGAAAACTCGGGTGCGTCCATTTTTCTTTAATATTCCTCTTTGGAGGTACCCGGGCATTAACTTTTTTTTATATCTCTTCCCTGCAATAGTTCCTTCTCTAGGAGGTTTCATTAGTCTATGTATAACATCAACTTTAAAATTAATAATTAATTTAGAATTCACATGTTTTGTGATTTCACCTAGCGTTACACCACTCATATACATTGTGTCATTTCTTCGACGAAGATGTGCTTCAGCTGAACTTTGCTTCAAGAATTCATTTATGATTCTATAATTTCTGGGTATTTTGCCTCCAAGCTCATAGGACCTTTCTTTCGTGCTAAAAAAATGATAGGCTCAGAAATGATATTTATGATACACAAATAATGAAGATGTTTTATGGAAAGGTACACAAACTCAAATTTTGATCGTGAAATGAGCATTCACTGCAACGCGTTTATATGCATTGATTAATATACATACAATTATTTGCTTTATCATTAGGTTGCGAAAATATCGTTATCGTGATTGGTGAATCACCAGAGGAGACGAGGAAATAAATGCCATATTTTTTAGAGACGAGAGAAAAATATTTGGAATATAAACATTGATTAAATATTATTGAAAAAAAACGATTTTCTTTTTAAAAAAACACTTCTTTTTACCGAGTGATAAAATTTTAAAATTTATATTGTTCTTTTATATTAGAGAACAAACAAAATAACGAGACTATAAATCAAGAATATGTTTTTTCGTGATAAGATGGGAACGAGGTATTACTTACTTTATTCTGTAGACCTAATGATAAACTAGTTATCGCAAACACTCTCAAAAAATATGGCATAATTTTCTGGTTTTTTTATGTTTTTTTGCGTAAATTTGACTTTTTATGTTTTTTTCAAAAACATAAAAACTCAAAAAACAATTTTCTCATATGCTGGCGATAATTAGTACATATTAATACCATATGTCTGGATTTAATTGTTCCATCTTGCTTCAAAAAATAGAAGCATTAGAAAATTTGATTTTAACTGTGGATTTAAAAATTATTGAATTATTTTTAGTCTATTATTTAATATATCAAATAAAAATAATGGAGAAATTAAAAATATTAACAAAGGGAATAGATTTTATATCTCATGTTTTTGACGGAAATGTTTTTGACCTCTCTCTCAATTTCTTGAACTAACATAAAATTTATGTTTTTTTTTTGTATTTCTGAATTTCTTAAAATAACATTAAATTTATGTTTTTTTAAATACCAAGAAACAATTCAAAGTTAACTATCTAATCAACTTATCTAATAACTAAATACCTTTCAGCTTACTAAATATTTCCTCATCCAGTACCATGTCATCTTCAGACTCAAGCTCTGCATAATCATGCTCAAACATCCAACTGTCACAGTTGTTTTCACAGCCACATGTTTTTTCATCCTCAAAAGGATATCTTCTTTTTGGATAATCACACATTTTTTGTATAAATTTGTATTAATGATATAAGTCAGTATCATTAAAAAAATCATAGCATAGTGTACTTGAAATTGTATTCATACAAAAGTATGCATTTTTAGAAAACCGGTGATTATAAATTGACCAAAATACATAACGTGATATTAATTTTGATTATCATCTGTTCTGAAGTGCGGATTATCGTTATAAGCTGAGTCATGATTGGTAAGACTTTTTCCTGAGTATTCAAAAATTATTCAAAGAGTGCTTTCAAAATTCTTCATGCCAATATTTGACATGGTAATATTTCAGTTTCTCAACTTTTGCGTAAGCATATCATATTATATTTCATAAAAACCAAAAATCAATTTCAACATTTTTTTTTTTTTTTTTTTTTGATTTTTTGATTTCTCATGCTAAGTTTTTTAATTTTTTTAATTTTTTTGAACAAAAAATCTTCTTTTTTTTTTATCAAAATCTAAACATGCTATAAGTAATAAAATATCTCACATAAAAACGTCTCATTGTTCATATACCTATTTTCTTCCATTAAATTAGAAAATACAGTGACTACTTGTGAACAATATGAATGAAAACTGAAACCATGAAATTGTACTGTAATAAATTACATCCAAAATATGGTGTCCGAAATCTCAACCCCAGAAAATTGCCCTAAACATATTTCCCCTTAATATTTTTTTCAATTGAAACATTTTGACTTTTCCTCTGAAAGAACTCATGTTTGGAGAGGTGGAGGTGTGGTGTGGGGCTTATAACTGGGATTTCACGTCAATACAGCAAAATAAAAAGTAGAAAAATCTTTTGAATTAGAAATAAAATGCCAATTTCAAACAAACTGAATTATTTTGCTCCATTTTTAATTTTGAAAAAATAGTTTTTTTCTTATAAGTGTTTGTGTTTGAATGAAAAGTAAAAACTGGAAAGAAAGTTTAAGCAAGTTATTTTTATATAGTTTTAAAATGGAGCTGTTTCTTTACAAAAAGATGAACTTATAGCAGTAAAAGTGCGCAACTTTACTGTTAACAAGACATATTGGCAATAAAAACAGACATAAAAGAAATAATGAAAACCCAAAAGGAAATTTTCAGTTTGCTAAGTAAAAGGCATTGTAAAGCCTTCTCAGAAAAACTGGAAAGCAAAAATTTGGAGAGCACCTTTTTCTCGCCAATCAAGCCAAAGAAACTGTCTGATGAAATACAAGATTTTTTTAAAAATTAAGGCAAATTTTCGACAATAGCAAGTAACGTCGTTAAAGGAAATTCTATGAGAAACTTCAACGACGCTGAAGAAAACTCTATGGAAAATTTCACAGGAGATTCATTAACCTTAGAAAACGACGACAGTGTAAAAAAAAGAAAATCAAAGGCGGTAAATCCATGTAAAAATACATTAAAAAAGAAATAAGCACAAAGTATACGGAAGAGGAGTTGCATCAGTTGCGCCACAGCGCTGGTACCAGAAAACAGAAAGGCAGAATTTCTGTAAAAGAAGCAATATCTTCAAACAAAATGAAGGTAATTTTGAAAGAAGCAAAACGTAAATTTCCTGATGACTTTCACAATGTGAAAGTAAACGACGTGGTAAATAAAAAATGCAGAAAAATAAGCCTGCGATAAGAAAAAAAGTAGTTAAATAAATTGTATAAATGATCTTGTATTGATTTTATTTTCCTGTTTCACCTGCGCCACCCATACCCAGTTAAAATTATGTGACAAATGCTCAAATTTATTAAAAAGTATGCTTCTTTTTGAAAATACTGTCAAGATTTATTTAAAAAGCTATTTTCAAACTTTGTGAGCAGCTTTTAAAGATGTTTCAAATTATCTGATTAAAGAAACAATGAGATTAAATCCCTTTTTAAAATATCGTTCATTATAGGACGTTTTTAAAATATCGTCCATTATTAATTCGAAATTTAATCGGCAAAAATGCCGCTTAAGAGAGGATTTTTCTTATAAGATACAAGCCTTTAGTCTCGGAGACGTTTATAGCGCCACTGATGTTTTTTTAGTGAAAAAAAGACAAATTTCGGAGGACGAAATGCAAGACGCTTACTGTAGACGGTCCCTAAAGAAATTGAGGTAAAACTGGAGAAAATTAGAACCATTGGTGAATTTCCTGACTCATAGGTCAAGTGATATTTTATAGGCCATTTGAAACATAACAACATCGAAAAAATAAGGTTGCCAGGTGGCTTTAAAAGCTAGGGACAAGCAAAACAATGAGAAAAACTGTCTGTATAGAAATGAATGAAATCATAATTGACAAAGAATTTGACAAAATCAAAACCTTTTAGCGATTGCTTCGAAGGACTATCCTTGTTACCAACATTTACCAGGCAATAAATATCATTGAATCCAAATATTGCGAAACGTTGGATAAATATTATGAATCAGCGAAAATTAAAATTTTATAAAGTCATTTTTGACAGGCATCAGATTATTACAATTTTATTATGGATAAATCGCTTACTGAATCAAAAAAGCTTTACTATAGTAACATTTATTTCCTTTATATTTCAATGCAATATTTATGGGGTGTTTATTTACACAGAAGCAGTAGCATTTCCCAAGTTATTGTATATAGATTTCACTTTAAATTTTTATGTCTGGCTTAAATTCATAAATAGAAAAGATATTTAGCTTGGAGACTTGGTGAGAAAATTTGTAACAACAAACAGGTGTCTCATATTTCATTATGATGGTAAGTAAAAGCAATGACAATTTCTAAGATGAAGTTGAATGTCTACAGATTATCAAAAAGACAAAAGAAATTTACATAAACAAAATAAGACGAATTAAGTCAAGCAGAAAAAAAAGAACCAGCAGCAATATATTACCCTCTACAGAAAATTAATAATAGAAAATGAATTAGTTGTAGTTCTATCTGAAGCCTTAACATTAAAAGGGTAAACAATTCCATTGAAGAATCAACCAAAAAAACTTACCTGGTGTCAATATGTGCTATTAGAAAACAATGACAGTATATTAATTGACAAAACCATAATATCATAGTTTAACACTTAAATATAATATAACAAAAATATATTTATTCAGCAAGCTTGTTGTATTCAGTATTCGTAACTATGGTCATATCAATATCACATCAAATAAAAATTACAAAATCAACTTTTTAACTTAAATAAAATGAACGTGCAAAAATAAAATGCTCAATATCAATGGTGTTCATTAATATATCTATGTGTACACAGACATTAAGCAAACACATCGCATGAATTTTTCTTTAAAAGCTTATAACAATATTTTCTCGAAAAATCTTCACCATAAAAGCTTTACTGCCATTCTACAGATTCGATATGGGCCTATATTTTTTTTACCTAGTGTAATATTATGCCATGCCTAATGGTAATCAAACTTATGTCCCTTTCTAAAAATGAACTTGTAAACGGAACTTTTAACTTTCAATAACACTAATGTACAAGTATGAAATCTTTAAAATATACGGGATTGATTTTTTCATTTATTTTCATACAGATACAAAGTTAACGTAGAACA
>JAUZNK010002424.1:0-11471 GCA_035046665.1 Euphysa ruthae
AATTGGAAAAAAGCATTAGAAAGTTTCGAAGAACACCAAAAGTCGAAATGCCATCTTGCAGCTTTAACCTTTGAAATTACAATACCTCAGTGTGGCAATGTCCAAGAAATGTGCAGTGACAAAATTAAGTCCACGATGAAAGAAAACCATAAGTGTTTAATAAAACTAATTGAAACCATTTAATTTCTTGGCAGACAAGAACATGCTATGAGGGGCGATGAAAGTGATGGAAACTGCATTTTCATCCAGATCTTGAAAATGAGAAGCAAAGACTTCGGTGCACTTCAAGGCTGGATAAGCCAGAAAGCAGAGAATTATACCTCTCACGATGTTCAAAACGAACTTTTAATGGAAATGGCACGCCAAATTATACGTGATTTGACATATGAAATCAAAAGTTCGTTTTACGCCATCATCTGCGACGAATATACCGATATCTCAAACAAGGAGCATTTAACATTATGTTTAAAGCGGATCGATGAAACATTTGAAATACATGAAGATTTTTTGGGTTCCTATGAAATTCGTGACATTAAAAGTGACTCTATTGTTTCAGCCAGAACAGATATTCTGTTGCCAATGCAAATATCTATGTGCAAATATAATTTTCGAGGTCAATGTTACGACGGCGCCAGAAATATGCTCGGGAAAAAGTCTGGTGTAGCGAAAAAAATCCTTGATCTTCAGCCTAAAGCTTTTCCTACCCACTGTCACTGTCATTCATTGAGTCTTTCCGTCAAAGACGCCACAAATATTTTGAAAATTTTATCTTATACAATGGATACTAGTGCTGAAATTTCCATTCTGGTCAAGTACTCACCCAAAAGAGAACAAAAATTGAAATCAATAAAAGTATCATACGAGGAATAACAAACAAACTGCATCAGTAAACTTTCGGCAACAAGATGGACAGTCCGTGCAGATTGTTTTCAAAGAATTATCAATAGCTACTCCTATTTGTATGAGCTTTGGGACGTGTGTTTAAGAGGATCTGGTCTTAATAGAGAAGTCAAATCCCGAAACATTGGATGTAAAGCGCAAATGGAAAAATTTGAATTCTTTTTTGGATTAAAGTTTGGAAACTATTGTACTCTCACACAGAAAAACTTTTGCAAACGCTTCAAAGCGAAAAAATGTCCGCGGTTAGTAATAAACGCTTAGCCGTGCTTACTGTGGAAACCATATCAAGTTTGCGCAATGTTGAGAGTTTTGATGCATTTTATGATGTATTTCTGAAAGAGATCACAAAGATCGAGTTTGTAGAAGAGCCTGTATTGAGAAGAAAATGAAAAGAGCCTAAATACTCCATGTAGTACCTAGAAGGATACGAAAGCAGAACGGATGCTCATCATCCGCAGACCCCTTGCGATCATTACCGAAAGCAGTTTCTTGAAGCAATTGATGTTATGTTGTCTTCTGTGCACGATTGATTTGATCAACCATCGTTCTTAGTGTTCGAATAATTGGAATTGTTACTTCTTAAATCATTGAAAGGGGAAAATGCATCATTACAATTGAAAATTATCGAGGAGAAGTTTAGCACAGACGTGAATATAAATGATTTATCTGTCGAACTCACCATTTTTAAGGTATTGGTAAAAGATAAAGAGATGGTGTATCTTAAAGATCTGCTTAAAGAAATGAAATTTTTGAAGAGCAAAAAAAAAATACTTCTAGTTTGTAATGTGTTGTGAAAATATTATTAAGAGCATTGGGATGCCATTAGTGAAGCAGTTATTTGACTGTATCTAAATTCTTTCTTCTGTAATATGAGAAGTATTTTTACAAAAAATTTCCTCATTTTCAATTTCATATTTATATTGAAAAAAGCAATGATTTCTTTAAAAAGTTAATTTAGAAAATTAATAATCCTTTTCAAAGTCTTTACTAATTTTGTATGTTTTTGACAAAAATTCAGATAAATAAAATGTCAGTTTGAGAATGGCCATCGTTCAAAAAGTCTTTTTTAAGTATATAATATGACATAATATATTTATTTAGCATGCTATGGGCTTCCTACAGGAGCTGTATACCAGTGTAATGCTAACATATGTTTTGAGTGGCTGATGGAATATAAACTTGCTAAAACTCTACATGACTGTGTCATTGAATGTAAAAAGACATCGTTTAAGTACATTGGCGCCGGTATCAGAGGCTACGACAAATTATGCCTTTGTCACATGATTGCTAATGTGTTTCCATATCAACCATATCTCAATACTGGTTCCACATCCACACTAATGTGTAAGTATTGATTCAAATCAAACTTTAAAACTAATATTTTTTAGGACACGGTTTGATCGGATCAATTACTTTTGCCTGGCATTAGCCATATTATATCAGACATACTTGGTATGACATCCTAAAAAACGAAATAACGTAAATTGATACATGTTGAATGTAAAAATTGTTTTAATTATTTATTAGGCAACTGTTCTCATAACAGCTATTTTTCAAGTTTTCAGTTAAATGTTTTTTCAGGTGAGTGTGTACACAAATTTCCTTATATATTCGGTCAAAAAATACATATAGTTGTAAATAGCTTAAAAATTAAACATTGGTAGAGACGTTATCAAAAAAGTTTAAAATAAAACTAATAAAACTGTGAATTTCCAGGAATTTATGTTTAAGTAATGGAATAAATCTCGTTACTTTACAAATTACCTAACAACGCTCATAAAACTTCTTTCAAATGTGACATTCTCTCATCGAACAGAGATATATAGAACTTAACACACTTCATTTAGTTAAGTTTAACAGCGTTATTTGAAACAAATTTGTTGTTCGAAGCTAATTGCTTAAAAAAATCACAGACTACCAAAAATAAAAAAACAAAAGTAAAACAAATATTTTTAAAGCAAGCAAAGTTATAGTCAAAAAGAAACAAACGTGTGTAGAAATGGCAGTAGACAACGGAAGCATATACTTAGTTGTGATAATCTTGGCCGGCATGAAACATGTCATAACCCAAACTTAGTGTTGATATATTTTGTTTCAAAGTTAACCGTGAATTTCAATTTTTTTTTTCATTTTTAAAAGTGTGTTTACGTGTAATTTCATAAAAAATTTCTTTGTTTTTGAATTTAAGCACAAAAATTTTCTCTCACACATTTTAAATGTCTTAGAAACAGTTACAGACATATATTTATTTATATAATAGAAATTCATGACTTAAAAACTACAAAACAATGTTTAATGCCAATACTTATATTTAAAATGAAAATAGATACGCAACTTGTAGCATTAATTAAATTTAAGTTATCATTTAAAAATCCCAAAATAAAGCCATTTGGGTTTCATATTTTAACAAATTTTTGATAAGTTTTTTTCTCTAACTTTCGATATTTTTTTACATTAACAGACAATAATTTTTCTTGACTCATGAATATTTTCCCAAACAGTTAGTATATATAGCAAATATATATTTTTTTTGAAGTAATGGTAATTTAATTATAGTATTTTAACAAAATATTTGGTAACCACACACAAACTGAAAAAATATGTTACAAACCTAAATAATAAGACCTATACAAGGTACAGAATATTATCAAAAAGAAATAAGAATCTTTCCCGTCAAAAGCAAACTTAGATGATTAATACACATACTCATATTCTTGTATAAAATGATCATGTCTAACTAGGAAAATAATTTGCACTTAGGCCAAACAAAACATATGGCCAATGCCTCGTTTCTCCCACTGTTCAATTTTCAAATTTCTTTAAAATTAAATAGCATAAAGAAATATTGTGTTTTCTAACTCATGAAAAAATTTATTTTTAAGATATCACATTTTTGAAACATGAAAGTAAAAATTTCTGGTCGTTATTTTGCCACTAGCAACTAGTGATGTGTACTCTGATGACAATTAACAGCCATTCCATATGAATTTTTTACAACATTTGAGTAATTGCTAGTAAACCGGAATCACACGCAGGGAGAGTTAAACTTCGCATAATGATATTTGCTGCAGGTTTGAAATATCGGTATACTCATCACACAAGGTAGTAAACATTTTACTATTTTTGGCATCATAAAGCTTTAATCTCAATACTTGCTCGGCCATTATATAAAAATGTCCGACTTGAAAATCGTTATACTTTTTGGTACGACTTTCTCTATGACGAATTCTTTCCTTCACCCACGGATATTCTTTAGCGCGTGAAAGAACCAACTGAATAAAATTACTGTCGAATTCAGTTTCATCACGAATAGCAACTCCTTGACGAGCTGATGTTTGTAGAAAATCTACAATAATGGTCCAATAATACCGCTCTTTTTCTTATTTCCTTGCAGTTTCAGCACTGATGATTACTTTCGGATCATTCCAATTCGGGATAACTATTTCGACATTTTTTCTTTTCATGATCCATAAAACACAACCAGCTCTACCAGTTTTTGAACCCTGTTGATATTTAAGTCGGATCTTTACTGTGGTGTGCCGTTAACTTTTGTTGATGGGTATCAAAATAAAAGCACAAGACACAGTCTCTCTCTTGATTTTATTGAAGCCATTTGTAGTCATCAAACCATTGATTATGACATCATCGAGTTTCACGTGATCCAAGTTTTGTTTTTTGGAGTTCAAAAGATTTGTTAGGGCCGAACTGAGTAGGTTTTCCATGTGTGCATCAGTGTATTTACTATTTACATTAGTTACAACAAATTCTATGATATGAAAATTATTTACAGATGATTTGTTGGTATTCAGATTATTTACAGGTATCCCTTCTTGTCTATTTGGTGATGACCTCGACTTGAAAAACGATTCAATTGATTTTTGCATGGTTACAAATAGAATGATAATCTCCAAATCACAACCACTTGCACATTAATCAACTACTTCTCCCTGCACTAAATCGATTTTCTTCAACTTTTGATTAAACTCACATAATAACAAAATAATAAACACAATAGAATGGTTTCACTATAAAAAATATTAAATGCAATAGAAGGGTTTTTTTAAGTAATTTAACCGGTGATTCTCCTTCCAATTTCTTTTATTATAATTTCAAGTCTTTGTTTGTTTTGTAATGTCTTTACTCTGAAAAAAGTGGTAGGGGTCTGGGGGACATGGTTCCTTCTCCTCCCTGGAATTATCATCCATCAATTGAGGTTTGTGGTTGATTACGCCCCAGAATTAAAAGTGGTGTATGTCATGGTGTTACTTTATTATATCAAAGTCAATAAAGAAAAACTCAGTTTTGAAAAGTTGTTTTTCAAATGGAAAAAATGTATTTAAGAAGTTTTAGTCACAAGTTTAAAATTTTAAAATTTTTGATTTTGTCCGCTTCAAAACTTGTTGTGTAAGCAATTTTTTTATTACATTGTGAACACTCTTTACCATTTACAGTGGTGTTACAACATGTTCTGCAACTATGAATCGTTAAATGGTATAAAATCAGTCATTGCTGTAACCTCATGAGATTTACGAAGGCATGACTAAACACACAACAGTGAACTAAAAGACATTTCTATGAAGTCTGTTGCTTACACCATACTAAGCACTGAGCAGCAAGATGATCCAGTAAAGGCGCTGTAGGTGACACAAAACTAAATAAATAAAGAGAGGGCTCATTTATAAGGTCTTGCCGCTCTCTGAATTAGAATTTTATATTGAAGCCAAAGATCTTGCTGACCGAATCACAACATATCAAGAGCAATTGCCTGATTGCCTCATTCTCAAAAACAAGCTGGTTGGCAAGTTTCAGAGGACTGGCTCTGCCTCCAAAACACCAATAAATTTCCTAAAATGTAAGTGAATTGAACATTTCTTTTTTTGGTTGCACAAAACATACAAATCAACATGGTAAACTTAAAAAAATGCACAAGAAAAAAAAAGAATCACAATGTGCAAAAAGATGCAAATATCATACGTTTCTAGATGAACAACCTCAGTTTCTTCTTGACGTTGTGCTCTGTATTAATAAAGCAAACTATTTTAACGATAAAAATGTACAGGTATGACAGTATTTTAAGAAATTGCCATCACAAACTACTAATCTTTTACTTCATCCGGTTTAAAACTTGTTTTGTAAGCATCATATTTTCCACACCGTAAAGGCTCTTTAACACTCGGAGTGGTGGTGATACCACATATGTTGCAAATACAACTCTGTCTTCCCTAAAAGATAGTCATGTAGTATAACTTGCTTCTGCTATTAACAACAGCTGTGGAGATTACCAAAAATATTTTGAAGTCATCGGTTACAGATCACCATGTTTAGCAAGTTTTACAATGACAACTCTTCATATTAGGACATGATCTATTTTGGCATTCATTCGGTTTGACAAAATTTTCACATACAGTACTACCCTTAGATAAAATGTTTTTGGCATGAGTAATTTTAGCAGACCAAGTAAAGTTTAGTGCATTTTAAGCATCTGTCTAACGAAATTGTCAATTAATAATTTGGAACAAAATGACGGAAAATAATTTGGATTAAGTGTAGGTTAGTTGGTAAACAAAACTGTAGGTTAAAATGAGAAGGGAGATGATAAGTCTGGTAAGACCTAAAAACAATTGTTTTTCTATACTTTCTAGATGCGTTTTTCGTTTTAGATTTTCACCACTAGTCCTGTTTCAATAACAAGTGAAATTGTGTAAAAAACACTATTAATAAGTTTTATGATCTTTAAATAAACTTTTTACAAACTCTCACGATCCCTTTGACACATACTTAAATATATAATTTATAATAAATTATCAGGGTTCTTGTAATGTTATTTTTATGAGAGATCTGATATCCATATATTCAAATCAAAACATTGAATAATTGAAAGCTGCTGTTTTAATTCTTTTTTTTTTTGTGGAAATTCGAAGGTTAAAAAATTATTTAAGTAACAACGTTAAAAATACAAAGAATGTAGTTTTGTTAGTTTTAAATTAATAATAGAGGGTTTGATTTATAGATACCTCTGCAATAACTTGATCGATACCTGAAACTGAAAAAATTTCAAAGTTATTGCCACCAGTTTCCTCAGTACTGCTGTTCACATATTGAAAAGTGGAGGTGGGGTTAAGTATTGCTTTGAATAGCAACTTCCCATAAGAATAATAACAATACAAAAATGTAAAAATTGTTTCTTTCTTTGACTTCTGAGATATAGCAAAGTTTTCAGATATGGAATAAGTAGATTTAAATTTAAGTCCATTGTGTTGTGTTAAAACACTAATAGCCCCACTTTTCATTTTTAAATGATTTCTTACAATGTCAATTGTTGATAAGTTGAAACAGGTAGACAACCAATGGAAAAATTTTGTTTCTTTTTGAAACAAAACTTTTTTTTTCAAACATTTTAGGCGAAATATAGAAACTTTATATGCTGCTAAAACTATTTTGTCTATGTTTTTTTTTTTTTTTTTTTCAAACACGTGAATTTGTTTCAATTTCTTCTTCAACTCTTCAACTGTTTCCGCATAATACTTGCTTGCATGTTGGTAGATATAAAAGATTTGTTGGAAAGCTAGAACATACCGTACACTAAACCCATTTTCATTAACATGCAGTCTGATGCTTGAGATGCTACCGCATCATTAATTTTTCTATATAAACGTGTTAGATAAATATTCCAGGTTACTTGTGCGGAAAAAGCTGTTTGTCTAAATGATATTTGATATATGATATGATAGTTTGTAATTATAACTATAAAACTGATTATCAAAGCTAGAAAAATTTGAAATAATTGCTCCGATTTTTCTCACGATATTAAAAATTTTAAGAGACAGTTCAGCCTTACAGTTCAAGGCTAAAGAAGCTAAAAATGTTTTGGACTTTTTATAGTTTTACCTCGGCAAAATGGGTTAAACTCTCGCATTGGCAATAAGTCGCAATTTGTGACGCCCTATATCATTAAAATTTAATTTAATTATTGAATAGTGTGCACATAATATTTCTTATCATAATGGTAAACTACAGATCAAAGCAAAATTTATAAATGGGTTTTAAATGTATTTCGTAGACAGGAAAATCATATCTATTGACATAACTCGTGGTACTATTTAAAGCCGCATGTAGTGTAAATGTTGATAGACTCATAATAGAATCTTCTGGCTGCCAGTTTAAAGAAGTAATCGCCAGTTATATGTAGCGTCTGCCAGTTAAATGTAGTGGCAACCAGTTATAAGTAGCGTTCTCCAGCTATAAATAGCGGTTTGCAATGATACCGCTAATTATTCCTCTAGTTATTCAGTTTGGAATAGTTGACCCAAATTAGCCACTGTAGATATATGTTTGTATTCTCAGTGTTTTGATCATATAACTGACTCTATAAACTTTTCCTGTGCGCTAGAATACCATCTAAAGTTAAAAAGAATGGCTTTAGCTACTTGCCAATATGATAAAGGCGGTTTATTTTTATGTTAAATATTTTTCTAACCTATGTTTCATTTTATGGAAAAAGCGGAACTATTACTACATTATTGAAAGCGAACTTCACACAAGAAAGAAATTTTATCAAAATATTGTATAAATTTGCATTGAATAAGGATATTATAACAACAAATTTCATTCAGGTATAAATACTATAAAACTGTAAAAGTTTTTCACTAATCAAAAATAAAAAAAAAAAAGCAAAAAGATTCAAGCGTGAGGAACAATAGAGAATAAACAATTTAGACAAAAACATACGAGTCGCCGAAAGCATGAAATACTACATATGTGGCAGCTATCAGCAAATTTTTTCATTTGTATAATTGTATTCAAAATCGCCAAAGCTTCTTTAGTTAAAAAAAAAGATTCAAAATCGAAACGACAAACAAATTTGCTTTTATCAAAGAAATACGTTGATTGTTGAACATCAAAACAAGTATGTGATTCCAAGTTTCTCAAGAAAATTTACACAAGTTTCACCCTTCTCAATTATAAAACTTTCTGATCTGCTTCACGTCAATTTTCACGTTTTTAGGCGAACAAAGTTAATTTTTGATAGAAATTATGTAATAAAGTTGCCGATTAAATCAATTTGAATAGTTTTCATATAGGAAAATTTTGGATCTCAAAAGCTGAAATCCTGAATTGTAACATAATAAGAAAGTTATTAAAAATGCTGGAATAATTCTTTAACACATTAGGCGTTACTTTTCACTTGAAAATTAAAAGTTTTCTTTGAAAGATTTCAAAGGAGCCTAGTAAAATAAGTGTATAAGGCAACTTAAAGAACCGAAACATGCAAAATTCAACATAAAATCACAAGGCTATCAATAAAAATTGTCTTTAAAATATCCTTGAACAATAAAATTCCCAAAAAAATTCAGCAACGTCAGCTAACAATTGTTTACGGTTAAGTTGAGTGTTTGAGTGTTTGCATAGAAAATTTTAAATAAAGGTGAATAAAGATTAGAGACATTTATAAACATAAAATAAATATATTAACAATAAAAATTGCTGGCTTCATGTAAAAAAATGACTTATACCCAAATTGAGAGCCCTTTGTCGTAACATATTTTTTCAGTTTTGCCGACATTTCCACAACAAGTACGATTCATCAGTTGATATATCCCCCTCAAGAAATAACATTGACACGAAGCGTTGGACCAATGGGGCTAAAATGGGTTGAATTTTACCCGATTTATTGTATCAAACACATAAATTTTCGTTGTATCATTAAATACTGATAAAGAATTAAAGGACATGATAAAATGGAAAATAGTGCTGCGGATTTTGAAGACTTAGAAACAGTTGAGTGAAGAAAAAAGATTTAACATTGCAGCAGTCACTTCACCTAAGACCTGGCAAGTTGTCATGTTGAAAAAAGTTTATTTTGAGTAAAGTTGCGTCAGGCTACAAGATTGAAATCTTCATTCTATAGTTTGTTTGAAATGTAGAAGAAAAGTCAATCTCGAAAATATTTACTTTGCTATTTGGTTTTTAGCCTAAATTCTTTTGCTAGAGTGTAATAACTGTAGGTCAGTATCATCATTAAATACCAGTAAACAAGTCATAGATGCTGATAAAAAAACAATATCACAACACGTTTAATATAAACCTAAACTAAACCTGTTTATTGTTAGTCTGTCAATCGGTCTATCTGGATTTACTCTGTTTTGTGCAAACAAGAGTCCAGTGTCAACAATAAATTTTTGTCCATACCATGTACTTTTAAAACAGCTGTATGAAAAATGAAACAATATAGATGAAAAGATTGTTATAAGCCTTGTCAAAGGCTTGTCAAACTTACATTGTAAAAGTAGCACAAAGCAATGGTCTGTCTCTAAGATATCACAAATTTATTGATGTTAGTGTGACAGATAGTTTTAGGCTTGTGAGAGATAAATGTAATGAGGATATGTAATATAACAAGGTAACTATCAGAGATAGTTACATTGTTAAAATAGAGGATTGTGTTGGCCATGTGCCTTGTCCGAAATGCATTTTAAAATTTCTATGATAAAAACCAAACTGTATTTATCTAAATTCAAAAGTATCAAATAAGGTAAAAATTCAATAAGGAATCATGGTATTGCTGCGTGGAATTAGACTATAAATGCAATTTTTCAGGTTATTGTTTTTTGATTTTTCTTTTGTTTATATATATATATATATATATATATGTTTTTTACTAATAGTTTTTTAAAATGATTTTGGAAAGTATACTTATTTTGTTTTAATTTATGTACTAAAAATGATAGGTAAACCTCTGCGAACATTAAAAAACAAAAGTAAAGGAAATTTTGCTTGATAGCAAAGCTATCGGTGGAAGGGAACGTTTGACTGATTTAATTGATTTTTTTGATAAAATGAAAAATTATTACGGCGAAGCAATACAAAACAATGTTAGCAATTTAAAGGACATGAAAGATACAGCCTTCTATCTTGTGATAATAGATTATAATAAAACACTTGAGTAATAACAAACTTGTATACAAGATAGTAATTCATGGTGTTAATTTTGGCAAAAACTGAGGAGATGATGATGTCAAAAAACGTTTGATTTCTCTATTCATAGAACTTACCGAATACGTTATTTATAAAGTTATCAAACGTATGACCTGTTGAATCAATGTTTAAAAGGCCCCATTAAAAATCAAAATAACGCCATATATGGTATTTTATGGGAATTGCATTGTCTTGAACTTGCTGTTGCACAAACTGTTTTGCATTGGAATTGTGGCTGGAAATTTTTTGCTGTTGTTCTTAACAGCTCTAGCATCGCCCAATTAAAAAACTGAGGGTTGCTCTAAGCAATGAAAACTACATCTAAATCCAGAGAAAATAAGAAAAACAACACCAGAAGTAATTTAAATTAAAAAAAATCATAATAGACAAGGTTGTAAACGTTTGGCGTGACACCAAATTCTCAAAATTTATCAAAAAAGAAAAAGAAAAAAGCCGCTAAGTTAGCAACATCAGCCCTGAAATGTAAACTCCATCAGACGAAACCATTAACAATTCACAAGTTTTAAAAAATAATCTTCGTGAAGTTAAATATATATATAAATATATATATATATAATTATATAAATATATATATA
>JAUZNK010002426.1:0-11468 GCA_035046665.1 Euphysa ruthae
TATATACCATGCATGAAATTCGCTTCAACAATCCATTATTTTAAAGAAAAGCTTAAAAGAAATAATAAATGGAAGTAAAAACTTTGGCTCAATTCATCAAATTTTAAAGGAAAATCTGGAATAAGTCAATTCTTTTTCATTTAATCTCAAAATTCTCTCATTTAATCAATTGGTAGAAAAATAATGGTTTTAAATAATTCTCTTTTTATTTACGAAAATATAGAGCTAACAAAGATTTTTTTGAATAAGACCTTGTCAGGTTACTTTTTTCTTATTCACTCTTCTGGAAACTTCTGCAAAACTTTACAAGTAAATTATAACATATATATAGAAACGTCAACAATGGGAAAATCATCACAATGGGAAAACCATTACAATATCGTATTATGGAAAACAGGAAATACCCAACAAATAATAAACAAATTAATAAAAAAATGCAACGATTTTACGAGTTATGTTTACCAATCCATTAAATTCAAGCCTTTACATTGCATGACGTTATTTAAATTCCTCATGATTTTCCCACCCAGTATTGCATGTGTGGAAATATTATTTTTTAAACTGAAAATTGTGAAAAATCGCCTTTGTAACCAGTTGAGTCGAACTACCTTAAGAAAGTGTCCTAACGATCGTGACATAATTTTGTAGATGAGTTAAAGAGGAAAAAACATGAGAATCAAGCTACAAATATTTATTTTTGAAAATTTTTTTCAGAGATTCTTGCATGTTTCGATTTATCATTGTTCAAAAAATATCATCCACCCATAGAAAGAACATCTGCTATTCTATTATTTCTTACTAAATATAACATAATGAGCAGAGACTGATTATCACAATCATTATGAAGTTCACTGAAAAAGCTCGCTTTTGCCATTTGTTTCTGATATATTTAAATTTAGGATATATGTTTATTATGCAAATTGAGTGGGGAGAAAGTTATTATATTCACAGTTAATTCCGTTAATCTTATAAACAAAAATAACTTTTTCTTGTTCCTCGTTCTGTTCTTTAATGAATGAATTTCCACTGAGCTTATATATAAAACAAGTCAATCACGGTGGCCTGTGGCCTTGTCTAGGGAGAAATTCCCAATCACGAAAAAAAATGCTGTATGGATTTCACTCCTGGCTAAGACCCCCGTTACATATAACATTAACCATTTAGACTAATTTACACCCTACATGTGAGTAAATCCCTTTTCATTACCCCTATAGTTTGTCTGTTTTGCTTTTCTCGGTTCTGCAAATCTTTGTGAAGACCCACTAGATGGCAGCTCATATTTTCATAGTATTCTTTGAATAAACACATGAAGTGTGCTTTATCATCAAAAGTTAATATCTAAAAGTAATAAAAATACAACATCTTAAACAGATAAAAACATAATTTCTTGATTGAATTTTTACCCAGGCTTAAAGGCCTTTACCGCAAACAATTCTACTTCAAAGAAATAAGAAACATGTTAGCGAAAGTAAAAATGTTTATTTTAATAAAAAATACTTTTCTGGAAATGCAAAAAATTTACGTCAAACTTGGAAAGTTGTTAACAGTACATACAAAAAATAAGCTTTGCGTCTGACCTATGTGAGATTGCTGTTCAATTCTTACTTATCCACTATTGAGAAAATATTATAATCCAAAATACATTCTTCTTATGTAAATTGAAAAATAGAAAGCTTCTGGACCTTCATTTGTTCAATTTATTCATTCCATCTGGTGTTTTCCCTGATATTTTGAAAACATAATCAGTTTTATCTTTGCATAAAAAATAACCTAGATTAAGCTGTGACAGTTACAGACCTATATCTTTAATATCAAGTAATAGTAAACTCTTAGAAAAACCTCATGTTATTACTTAATAGTTTCTTAAACATCTTCAACTGTCCCACAGATCTGCAAATCGGTTTTTGAGCCAACCATCTCTTATTACTGAAAAAATAAGAGATGCACTTGATGAGAATGATATCACTTGTAGTGTTTTTATTGATATAAATAAGGCATTCAACACTGTAGATCACAATATTTATTACGTAGGTGCAATTCAAGTGCTACACAACGCACAGTCCTGGATCCCCTTATATTTTTAATATAAATGATTTGAACTTATCGGTTAAATTTTTTGCTGATGACACAAATATAACAGATATATTAATATTATCAATGAGTTATATGTAAAAAAATAAACTACATCTTGATAATAATAACAATTGTATTCCTCTCAATGTTGGCATAATTTAAAATTTAAATTTAAAATTAATTGTAAGCCTAAAAAATTAGTAAACCTTGAATCTTTAAAAAAAATTAAACAGAAAAAGCTTTTATTCTTCAAATAACATCCTTCACACAACATAACGTATTTTAAAGTTTTGATTGACATCTGCCTATCATGGATTTCACATACTGAAGCATTAAAAAGCTTAAACAGATCGAACAATAAAAAAATCAAATTCAAAAATCCACCAATGAAAATAGTAAAACTATTTTTCCCTTTATTTAGCTTTATTTTCATCTCACATTAGTTACCATAGCTACCGTAGTTAGATTTAGAAAAATAATTCCCCGAAAGTAATAACTGATAATCCCTTACTTGACTCCTACATGAATATTTAATTATATTTTAATATTTAATTAACTTATTTTGAGCAGAAAAATTTTTTGTGCTGTGCAATGAAAAAGGTTTATTTTCCAATTTAACCCTGAGTTTATAAAAAGATCTGATAGATTTTTTTCAATAACCAATGAAATTCAATGCTTAAAACGACAACCACAAATATCTAAATAAACTCACGCCAGTTGTTGGGAATTCTAACCCAACTGTTTCTTTCCAATGTCTAAATAAAAACAAAACAAGTTTAAATTAATAAAAAGTTTTTTTTTTTATCAAAAAGTTTTTTTTTATCAATATTTTTATTTATTTTTATTCTTATTTATGGAGAAAGGTAAAAATTATAAATAAGTTTTTATAATCTTATTGAGACGCATATTTTTTTTGCTTACTGCACTGTAGTATAAAAGTGTTTATTTTACTTACAGAATAACTAACGGATTGATCAAAAATCAAAACAGCTTTTTTCTTCAGTAAATTTGATAAAATAATCACAAATAAAATTAAATAATTATTACAACACCCTGAATGCTTTTTCTTTGAAATATAAAAAAAGGCAGAAAATGATTAAATAGTTTGAGAATTTTATAATTACGCATATTTAATGCGTATCCAAGGTTACGACAAATGATAGGTAAACCACAAATATAAAAAATCTACAAATGTATTCTATTAAGGACGTTATATAAGAAATTGATGCTAGATGTATTTTATGCAAAATAACGTACTCATAAAAGTGCAATATTAAGTTTAGATATCGAAATCTCATTAAATAAATAAAAAATATGTTTAAAAAATACGTTGTATATACTTACGAGAATAAAGCCTGTATCAATTCTTCATACATAGCATAATTAATGACCATTTTTATTAAAATGATCTTTGAAAAAGTTTCATTTATTAAAAAAAAAAAAACGTTTTTCAAACAATATCATTATCAAAACAAAAAACTATTACGCAACTCTTCTAAGAACACAAAGGTTTAAGCTACAAATGAAAAACTTTATTGTTTTCAATATAAAAAACATACGTTGTAACAAAAGAAGACGTGGGAAAAATATTATTTTGTTAAAATTATGCAATAAAAAAACTTTAAATATATTTAATAATTTTAACATCATTGAATTCACAAAAATAATAATAATTGTGTTTTGAGCGATTTATTGGTATATGGAAGCACATCATTATAAATACACAAAACATAAACATGATTTAACACCACAAGCAATTTACTACCTAAATTAACTTATTAATTATTACATGATTTTTTAAATTATTCCAACAATATTGCACATTTTTTTCTTTTGAGAAAGCTTTCAAAAATGTGGTCCTCAGATTCTATTTTTAATTATGCAGAATGTAACACATGTCCAAATAGCTACATTTTAGTTATAAATATTAAAATTATATGGTAGTATAAATATATGGTATAAATAGCATAAATAATTTGTTTCAATTTATTTTTAACTTTATAAGTGCGTTGTTAGATATTATTGCTCATATATTGGTCATATATTTTAATATAAATAATAACAGCTTATTCAAACCTCACTAAATGTTTTAAATGTTTTTGTCCTAAAATGCTAACAAATAAGTGTAATTGAAATATGAGTAATTCAAATCTTAGCAAAACAAAATAATTTACCTATGATTACAGGATAACAGACCAGCCAAATCTTCACCGCAATGACGTACAATGGTTAGAATGACTGGTGCATAAATGTGTGAACCCTGAAAAACAAAATATTGCCTGATGTACAAGAGCTCCAAGCAGGCTAGATAAAAAGAAAGAGGTTTTAATGATTTGACCATTTTATGAAGAATCTAAAAATGGGTAAGGTGAATTAAAGAGAAGCCACCTTTTAAAAAATCAGGTTCTAAAAAAAAAATTAAATATTTAAATTTAAAGAACACTTAATGAGTAGTAAAAAATCAGCAATTGGAGACAGTGAATATGAATAGTTAAAAAAATATAATCCGGTAAAAATCTCATAAAAAAACAAAATAAAATTTCAGAAAAAGATTAGCGAAAAAATTTACGATGGACAATAAAATGTTGAGTTGTTGCTGCTTGCAGTTTTACGTCGTTCAATTACCACATTGTACCTGTTTTGAATGCCCCCACGTATACAGAGGATTTAGGCACACTTATAGATCCGGAGAAAATCCCAATACCACACAAAAATAAAACACAACCAGAGACTTATTTCAATCCCAACATGGCAGTACTCTCTTTACAGAGCAAGCAACATATCAGAAGAAGAATAAAATCACACTCCCACTCTATAAAAAGATTACCTGTGAAAATACAAAAAATTTTATAATGGACATGCAAATAGTGATTTTATATAACAGGCACCCAGTTCGTGCGCTAAATAAACCTACCTTGTCAACATTGAGGATGGTTTGCAAGATGTTCTGTAATAACTGAATACCTTCAGTGAGTGACGTAAAAAAGCCATCTAAAATAAGTTCACCGAGCAGTCGCAATGCTGGGCGCAGTTTTGTTGCACTGGATACCTGAAAATTAACAGTATTTATAAAATATTAACAAATGGCTCAAAATTTTATTTGTATTTTCCCGTAAATAATGATCTTTGTTAAAAATTTCAAAATAATGATAATGCAGTAAAAAAAATGTATATAAAAGTTTAAGGGATACTTGAAAAATCTCATACTTAGGACTAAGAATAAAGTCTTTCCGAAATTGAGCGTATTTTTTATTATTTAATTAACACAAGTATAAGCGAAATTAATTTGTTCATATTTCAATTACTTTAAAGTTTCTTTATGAAATATTAGTAAAAAAAAATCATGTAAAAAAATTAAAATTGAAAACTGAAACTAACTTGAACTGTTACACGTCAAGAACCTGAAAATTAAAATGCATTTGTAACACATAAGCTTAAAAAAGAAATTTTTTTAAGTGGCAAAAGAGAATCTATAAGTTTCATATACAAAACAACTAAACAACTAAAACAATTCCAGTTTAAAAATGCTACTGTAATATTCATTTAAAATTTTATAAAGTGGCCGTTTAAAATGACAAGTCATTAAAAATAACCAAACCTTCTCTTCGTCTTTACAATCGATGGTGTCAAATAGTTTCAAGAAGTTTTTCTTGAATAAGACGGTAAATTCTGCATAACGCTGATGAAAAAGAGAACACATGCATGCAACCACACCCACATCTGCCACCTACAGTAATAAACATATTTAAATAACCATGCATACAATCTATACAGTTTAAGTAACCCAATATTTAATATAGAAATGCTTTAATGTTTTGATTTTGATGTTCCGCGAAATTTTTTCAACTTCAAAAAATTAAATTTAACTGAAAAAGCTTTTCTAAGTGAATGGAAAAAATTACTAACAAACTGATAACTAGCAATACTGAATTTCATCAAAAATTTAAGATTACTGAATTTCGTTTTAAATATAAATTATACTTAAGATATAAACGATTAATTTCCATGAAAAAAAAATATCGTAAAAATATAACATTAAACTTAGCTTAAACTAATAACTCTATAAGTCACAATTTTGTCACGCTGATCCATGAAAACCATTACATAAATATTTTATTTATTTAATATTTTATATTTTATTAATAAAACAATATTTTTAAGCAGGCAGCTTCAGGAAAAGTATTTAGGAAAAAGTAAGAATCGCTCATTCGCATTTGTAGATGTGGGAGAAGAGACAGCCATAAAATGTAGTTTGGCTACAATTAAGTTAAGTCTAGACGAGTGGCTAGTGAAGTCTATGTACATTAATTCTAAAAGTTTTGTTAAGGTTAATGATTCACTCAGTGAAGAACTTAGTGTCAACGTTGGTGCAGATCAGGGTTTGATACTAAGGCTTTTCTTTTTCATTTCCAGTTTTTGTGCAGATAACAATGGAGTTCAGAAGAGTATGTCCATGAGAGTTATTGTATGCAGAGTATTCGGTTCTTATAGTAGAGTCTATGGAACAGTTAGTTATAAAGTTTAAAAAATGGAGGAAAGGACAAAAAGAGAAATAGTTGAGAATGAAGCAAAAACTAAAGTTATGATTAGCAGCAGTGGAGCTTGTAGTTGGAACGTGGAGCTGTTGAGTTTGTACAAAAGAAATAAAATTAAAAACCCAACTTTTGCCAAACATAGGAGCACTGAGTACAAGCTTGTGAGCACTGGGTACAAGCTTGTGAGTACTGGGCACATAGAGAATTCAGTTGTATAATTGTTGAAAGATTACTTTCTTATCTAAACGTTGCAAATTGAAATAAATTGAAAAAAGGAAGAGGATAATAGTTGGAAAAAAAAATGTAGAGACATAAAAGTTTAGTAAGCATAAAAGTTTATTTATTAAGCAAAGCCCAAATACTGAGAAAGATAAATTTGATGTTAATGATGATAGTGGTGATAGTGATGGTGGTGATTTCAATGATTTATGGCCAGAGAAACCAAAAATAGATTTATAGCTAAATCCAGGCTAAAATTATAGAACTTATAAGAAATTGCAATTTTCCCCAGACATAAATCACCGCTTACCTAGAAAATCAATTCTCTGATTCTTCGTTGGAGTCTGGTATCAATAATAATACTTAATAAATATGGTAAGTTTTAGATCCTCATATATCTTGAAAAAATTGATAAAAAAAGTTTGCAAAACCATTGCCATTCGTTTTTGTTACTACTTCTTGAAAAATTACGTCTTGAAAAATAATTTTAGGACAAAAAGCAGACTATATAGGTGGTGTAGGGAGGTGTTGGTGTGGTATGAAAATGGTAAGAAAATAGAAACGCAGTCCATTAAATACCATTGATCCAAAATAATGAATTTGAACAAATAACTTACCTTGAATTTGGATTCAACAACTGCAGATACAGCCTCTTGAATGTATTTACTCAAATTCAAACCATTAAATTCATTACATAGTGATTCCCTCTGCTGTTCTGTCATTGTACGCTAAGAGCATTACAAAAAAAACATTGACATAACGCAGAAAAATTTAACAATGCTGCTGCTTAAACTTTAAATCAGAACTCTTTAAATATTGCCTGAATATAATATCACTATCTGATTATACAGACCACAACAAGTATTTTTAAATCAATAAAGTGCACCAAGATCAGATATGTGAAAAAATTTTATTGGATTTTTTCTTTAATTTAGAAACTGCAAGGTATATTTTTAGGTTGAATTTTGGACATCAACATTTAAAAACACTTTTAAACTTCAACAAATTTTTACTAGCCGTAAAACCAAAAACTAAAATTTTGCACAAAGTTGGAATATGCACTAAATAACTTTCGTAGTTAGTTGAATGTAGAATTTTGGAAAAAAACAAGGCACTGTTTTTTTTTAAATTTTGAAGCATACATATTGACTTAGGAATAGAGAGAACATTGAGTCTAAGCTGGGAACCGTTAGTTATTTTATAAACTGGAATCAAATTTTCCTGACCCATTTCTGTAGTATAGTTAAAATACCATGAACATATATGGATGAAAGATGTCAACCAAATATCATGTTCTTTTTGCAAAAATTTTTAAATTTTAGACTGCCGGATAATTTAGCTTATCAAAACACCAAAAATTCTATTTTATTTAAATTAATATTATATTATTTTTATTATTATTATTAATTATTATCTAAATTTTTATTTTCTTCTTATTACTACCTTTTAGGCGAGACCAATTTGATTTGGTGTTTTAGGGATTTTTTGTTTTTCACATTAGAGTCGATTGGTCAGTAAAAAATTAAAAAACCAAAACTTCTCCTATAAAGGATGATTTACACTATGTTTCATGTGCCACAAAAAAATCATCTTACGTAAATAAAATTTCCATTGTATGGATTCAGACAGATTCACTATTTCTTCCTGAGCAGAACAAGCTGGGGGACATTCAAATGATGAACCCAAACACCAGTACTGAGCTGCAATTCAAAGGCTTCATTTCTCATTTTCTCATTTTCTTCTTAACTTGTCTGCTATGGATATATTTTTGAATATTTCTTTGATTATTTATATTAAAACCAAAGATTTTCTTCAAAATAATATTTCAGCAAACCAATATTTTCTTCAAACTATTTTAAAACAAGTTATAATAAGTTGAATTTTGTCAAAAAAAAATATATATATATAGCTTACGTTGTAGACCAAACTGAAAACAAAATTATATTTTTTTATACATTTGTTTTTTCCATCACTTTGATCGTGGCATGTATGTTTTAGCTTTTTTAAAACCCACAAAATAATATTTTTTAAATCATAGTGTAAACAAATCACACTTTTGAGAAATGAGCAGTAATTTTAAATATAAGTTATAGGTGATAGAAAGAAAAACAATACAACTACAATAAAATTTTGCATAAACCTGTGGACGAGAGTGAACTATTCAATGAAATTAAAATAAAAAAAAAAAAGAAAGAAAAAAGAAAAAGGAATGTAATAGTTTAAAACCTACCGACATGATCAACTGAAATATAAAAGATTTACAACATAATATTGCGTAATATCAAACATTTCTTTCTGAACAATTAATTATTTTATTTAATTATTTTAAATAACTATTAATTTTGATAATTATAAGATAATAATTTTTATTTCGTTATTGGGATCATCATAACTAAATTGAATACATAACTGATATTTTATTTTAATTTGATAATAACCCACTTAGCAAATATCAAGTTTTAAGTGGTATGTTTTCTGAGAATCGAATGTTTAAAAATCACTATTATCGGTTTTGCCATATATAGAAACGTATCGTTAGAGTAGCAAGTTTAATAGGCAATCTGTAATCTGTTACACAGCTCCATTAAAAAGTATTCCAGATCCCTCTAAAATTAAATTCTAATCTGCCACCTTGTCAAACCAAGTATTTTCTCCATTCCTTATTATGAATGTGAAGATATGCAAACAGAATATAGAATATTACTCTAATCTGGTTGATGAAATCAAAATTTCCCTTAAAAAAACATATCTGTATTGTCATACAGAAAATTAAAGAAATCACATTCATAGTCTAGTTAGGGGTCACAACTAAGATTTATTTACATGATTGTATGGAAATTAATTAACTGCTTGTTGAATAATTGATTGTTTAATTAATTCATTTCTTTGGTATTTATTTATAGCCCTCAAATTAAGTGTGATTAATGTGTGAAACTTTACTGGAATCTTTTCCTGTGTAAGAAATTATTTGTACTCTCTGTGCACTCATGACAAATAAACTAAAAAATTTTTGTGTGAAATATTTTTAATTGGTCTTTAATAAATTTACTTTTCAATATAAACTATACGTTCCATACTCATGTACCTCATGTACTTCCTCATGTACTTACCAATTTCTTTACAAATGCTGTATTCTTTTTCAATGAGGAGTCCAACTTTTTCAAAAATGCATCATCATGTCGACTGGCTAACAATAAGAGGTAAGCAGTATTATAAAGCATTGCTCTTTGATATTCTCATATATATAGATATATATATAATTAATAAAGAAATCGGGATACGAGACAATTATTGTCTCGACTGAATTATTCTACTGTTCAAATATTATTAATAAAAAAATGGAAAAATGAGACAAAATATGAAAAAATAGGCACAAAAATATTTTTGTAGAGTCAGCAAAAAAAAACTTCCTTACTATAAAGAATTTTTTGAGTTACTGCCAAAGATGCAAAAAAGAAAAGAAAAAAAATTCAGTTTGCCAGGAATTGTTAGCGTAGTAATTTTAGGTAAAATCCCCATTTGCTGTATAATAGAATCCGAGACTTAGAAAAGGAATTTTGGATTGTGAAATTTGGAATTTTTAAACTTACCATTTGCATTTAAGTTCTTTTCTCGAAGTTCCAACCTTCTCAGTATTCGCCCTTCTGAAGCAATCTGTGCCTCCAGCGCTAACTTCTAAATATCAAGAAATATTTGCTTGTAACGTAATCTTGGAAACAAAGGAAGTCTAAGTAACACATAAAACCAAAGAAAAGAAATTTTTCAAATCACGATTGAAATCAGTCAAAATTTTGTAATAGCAGCAGACAGCTGACACAGAGCAACAGTACTACCAGTAGTAACAGTAGTATTGAAAAAAATATTTCTTTTAAATTACAAACTAATTAAACATAAAAAATATTTATATGTAAAAAAAACATTTATATGTAAAAAGACTAATCAAATTATAAATCATCAATGAAATTATGAATTTTAGATTTAAATTTTTTAGTAGCTTGGAACTCAATAAGGGGCTTAAGTAACAGGACTAAGCTTTAGACTAGCAGGACTAAGAGAATTTTAACTGATGAACTGCACATTGGAGGAAATTCATGGTGGTCTTAGTACACCACCACCTCTAAAGTTTTTTTACAAAATATATCTGAGAAAAATGCAGAGTTATGAAAATTTAAAAATTCCTCAATCAATATATGTCTATTATGAACACGATGCTTAAACATGACGCTTTAACATAATGCTTAAACATGACGCTTTAACATGATACTTAAAGCATGACGCTTTAACACGATGCTTAAAGCGTAAGAGATGAATGAATAGCCGCTCTTGACTTATTTGATAAAGGCAGCGGTAATTAATTATCTTTATTACCTCATTTTGAATAGCAAATTTACATGTAATAATTTTTATACATGGGCAGGTGTGACAATGAGTAGATAGATACCACGCAACAACGCTGAAATAATCTTAAACTAACCTTGTCTTCTTCTGACTTTCTAGCAGTTTCTTCATCTTTTTCTATTCTCTCCTTTTCTTCTTTTTCATCCTGCTGCGATAAAATAAATCAGAAATAAAGTGGCTCTAATAAGTGTTTTTAATAAAGTGTGGTCAGTTAGCTATATATATATATATATAAACATATAT